>PVJS01034488.1:0-21550 GCA_004027185.1 Glis glis | reverse complement strand
CCTTCAGGGTTAGCATTTGTGTGTATACATGATGTCATTGCTTTCAGGGCCATTCATTCAGTAAGATAAACATTTATTGAGAACCAGGTATGCAGTGTTGAGAGAGAAAACAGCAAAGTCATTAAGGACAATTTATGCCATGTTATAAGTTTACACTAGTAATTTGGCAAGTAAATACACTGCCAAAGAGTTAATACAGTTCAGTTAAAGTGAACAAACAATAAAAAGTGTTGTTATTTTGTCTGTTATCACTACTTCAAAATGCTTCTTTTTGGACTTTGATTTGTGCTTTGGTACTTGTCCCCCATTGTGACTGGAAATAAGACCAATGTATCTGCTTTTGTGTCCGTTGGCATATGGTATAGACTTAGAGAAGAGCTGATTTGAGACTGCTTAAGGACTTAGTTCAGTGTTTCTCAATCAGGGACAATCTTGTCCCCTCAGGGACATTTCATGATATCTGGAAGCATTTTTATTTGTCACAGGTGGGGGAAATGGTATTACTGACACACAGTAAGAAAGGACCAGGGTTGTGGCTAAATACCTAATAATGAACAGGATGGATTCCCACAACCAAAAATATCCAGCCCCAAAAGGCAACAGTTCTGAGTTTGATTCTATCCTGTTTATTATAAGGTATTTAGCTACAAGCCTGGCCCTGGGTTAAGTAAAGATATTTTTGATACTGTGTAACACAGCTGCCTTAGTTTTAGATCCTCCAAAGCAGATCCTAAGACAAGGACTTGGGTAAAGAAAGCAAGAGTGAAGAAATGGAGAGACAGAGAAAAGGAATAACCAAGAGGGGGTCTTAGTCAATTTTGTGTTGTTGTAACAGAATGTCTAAAGCTGGGTATTTTATAAAGAAAAGAGGTTTGCCTAGCTCACAGTTTTGGAGACTGAAAGTCCAATATCAGGCAGCTCTACTTGTTTGGCCTCTGATGAGGGCCTTCTGTCTACATTGCAATTTGGCAGAGAAGTGGAAAGGGAACCAATTGTATGTAGAAGGGGCATGTGTATAAGCGAGGAGGCAAGAGACCCAGAAGGATCAGGCTCTTTTCCTATAATAACCTGCTCTCTTGGGAACTTTTCTGCTCCTACCAGAGCTGACCTTCTTCTGAGAGATTGTGTTAATCCATTCATGAGGGGGGGATTCCTCATTGCCTAATTGTCTGTCACTAAGCCCAACCTCTTAAGGGCTCTTACCACCTTAACACAACATCACCACCCTGAGACCAAGCTTCCAGCACATGACCCTTTGTAGAGCAAACCATATCCAAACCACAGCAGAGGGCATCATCGAGGTTGCTGTTGTTGGTAGCAAAAGCTAGATTCCAAGACTTTCTGAGTAACATTCAAGATGCCTCCCTGAACTGTCCCAAGAGGGATGGAGGTGGGTAGCATTTAGTCACCAAGAACAACCTCTCATTGGCTGAGGTACCATCATACATCCAGACTGTGCTTACAGGATGTTATACACCAGAGAAGATCTTGAGGCAGGAACAGGAAAGATGCACATGTACTCTAAGTGGGACCCTGTCAGTTTGCATGGATCTGTCCACAGCAGCTGTGGCTGAAATCAGAAGTGAGCTTCAGGGATTGATGTGGCCACCAGAGGTTTAGGGAGAGTGCAGTTGTTTGTAATAATGTGGTTTGTAATAATATTGACTCTAGTGCCCAAAATTGAAAATTCAAGTTTATTCTATTATGGTTGCTTCTTTACTATGCATCAAAAAAAAGAGGGTTTTGCTCAGCAAATTGAGACCATAAACAAGATTTCAGGGCATATTATTATTATTTTTTAAATTGCTTAGGACTTCAACTGTTTCTATGTTAATAAAATGTACTCAGGATTAAAAGAAATGCTTTTTCTAAGTACAATTAAATCTCTCCTTCCACAATCTAAAGTTAATAAAATAGCATTAAATAATACCATCTATTTAAAAGATTTAAGTATATTTTTAATGTTGCCAACAAAGTATACTGGGTTACTCTTTCTTCTTTTTCACTTTCTGTCTTCCTTGGTGGAGAGAAAGTAAGTAAATATAGGCCATGGAAATCAGGAAAGTTTGTTGAGTCCATGGAGCCTATGGAGTCTGTGGATGTTAGAAATTATATCCTAGGTTTGAGTCTTGACACAGGCGTATTACACTAATTTGTATTTTTCACCAGCTATGCATAAATCAGAGAGAAAAAGGATCCAAATTTTAATTCCTAATATCAATCAGGTACATATTCAGAAAGTATTACGACCTGAAAGAAAGGGTCCTTCTATTACATAATATACTTATAGTAATAATTCCAGATAGAAACCGGCAACCCTAAAAGGCTTAAGAATAATATAGCTGACTATTAACCCTTGCACCAACAAAGAAACTTCTCAAAGAAAAATCTATAATCGATTCAGAATCACCAATTCTTGGAATTGTGGAGGGAAAAGTGACTTCTGTATCCTAGGCTTAATATAAAATGTTTAATGACTGCTAACATTTACTGAGAAATCTGCCAATCATTTGTCTATTAGCTTCAGACTTATTCCTTATTCACTTGCATAGCAAACTATATTTCCCAGATTCCCTTACCAAGTGATTCTTAGAAAGTTTCAGAAAATAGAGGTACTGGCCAAAGATTAGAGGGCTAGAGCCAGGATAAATCTTCCCATCTTTATAAACTTTAAGTTTTTTCTCCAAAAGTGGCTGCCTTTTTCATGGTTCCATCTTCTAGAAAGTTCTGATCCTATACTTGATTAAAATGATTTCCTCCCTTTGAATCCCAGACCTATGGGATGGTAGAGACTTCCTGCTCTTGTTAATCTCTAGATTTCTTCATGATCTCCTATTTAACCTCCAGCACTTCCAACATATTTGAAATAGTTCCCTAAGGTTTGGTTTCTCTGCCTCTATCCTGATTGTTCTAAGCACTTGACATATATTACCTAATTCATATGACAATTCTATGAGGTAGACATTATCATTTCCCAGTTTAGAAATGAAGAGACCAAAGTAAATAGCGATTAAGTAGATTGTCCAAAGTCCAATAGAAAGTGGTTGTCTGTAAACAAGGCAGTCAAGTTTCACAATCTGAACTCTTAACCACTAAATTGTAGTGTCTCTCATCAGAATCAAGTCATTACCCTTGACTCCAAATATTTCTAACTCAAGAATTCTTTCCTGATCTCTGAGCTCAGGGTCATTGGTATCCTGCTAAATGTCTCTGGTGATGCTGCTATTTTTAGTAGAGCAAATGACCATGAGACTGCTTGCGTTACCCTCCACAACCCCAAGATCCATTTTGCTTTCTCTTTTTTATGCATCCCCCCTCCATCGCCTTCACGGGTCTTCTATCGGAGTCTCCTCTACTGGATCTCTTGGTTCCCCTTAGTGCACTCGGTGTATCCAGAAGTGCCTCTTGCTCTAGTTCTGTTCTCTGTCTCATTTCTGCCTTTTGTCAAGTCCCTTGGAGCATAATGACAGATCAGAGAAAGATCACATAAAACATTTGATTATTCTAATGATGGATTGAATACTTCCCAGAAAGAGCTCCACCATCTCTCCTAATATAGCACTGTTAAAAATACATATTGGCTCTCCACTTGGGATTCTGTGAACATATCATATAATTATACATAATTATTTTTTATCTTACTATCTTCTTTTTTGAAATGCCATTTTCTTTTCTCTCCTACTAGTAAAATGTTAGTTATCTTGAAAGGTATGGTCTAGTTTAAATGGTATCTATTCTGGGGATTTTCCATGAATTGTCTCTCGCTTACCTTTACCCCAGGTAGAATAATTCATTTCCTGCTTTTTGTTTCCATATCAACTTGTTCACCCCTCTGATCTAGTGCTCAGTGTGTACATATCTGTCTCCTCCCTCAAAATTGACAGTAGTGAACATATCTTTGCTTTTATGTTTTCTGTCATCTAATACATGTTAGGCAACATTTTAAGTTTAATCACAGCAATAGTTTTGTTGACTTCTTCTCTGGCAAATCTAGGAGCCAGATGATGAAAAGCAAGCAACATTTGGTGAGTGTTGAGCAGGCAACACTATCTTCCTCATAGACTTGTTTATTCTCTTTTGACTTGTTATAAAATGGGTGATTTTCTTGGTAAATTTGTTTGAACATATTTTTTTTTCTTACAAACAAATACAAAATTATTGTGAGGAAAGATGACTGAAAGATAGCAAAATATTATTTTGGAAATATACTTGCTATGAAACAGTGATGGAGGATATGTATTATTGACTCAGCAATGGGTTATAAATGTGTTTGCTTTTAATGGGAGATATTTAATACCAAAAGAATTTAGTTTTGGTAGTAGGGAGAAGTAATCTATGTGTACAACCTTAGCTTCTGCACCCACCAGTGGAGTATATGTATAATTTTTACCAAAAGATGGTTAATTAGTTTTATGGGCATAATAAAGACTATTTGCCAAGTAGTTAAATAATTTACTGAACAACTAAAATTAGTTAATTATTAAGAAGTTTACAATTACCAGACCAGTAAATTTCCAGTCTTATTATTTTTACATTGTTTATGAAATTGGTCATTAACTAAAGTTATCTAGATAGGGCCAATGCACTACCAAAAAATACATTGCTTTAGTCCACTAAGGCTACTGTGACAGAATATCATAGCCTGGGTGGCTTATAAACAACAGAAATGTATTTCTTGTAGTTATAGAGGCTGACAAGTCTGAGATAAGATACTGGTAGATCTGGTGTCTGCAGAAGGTCCATTTCCTGGTTTATAGACAGTAGTTTTCGCATGGTGTAATGGAGAGAGATCTCTCTGGGTCTTCTTTTATAAGGGTGCTAATCCCATTCATGAGAGCTTTGCTCTCATGTTCTAATTACCTCCCAAAGTCTCCATCTCCAAATACTCACACACTGGTAATTAGGCTTCAACATTTTATTTATTTATTTATTTATTTATTTTTTATTATTTATTGGTGGAGAGTGGGTCACAAACACTCAGACCATAACATATAATATATGTATTTTTCTCATGATGGGTCATCCAGCATAATTCAGAGCCTAAGCAAAGGTTAATAGTTGACAAGAATGAGTGGTCTTTATTTTTCTCTAATTTTAGTTTCATAAATATCAGTGTTCTATCCCATGCTCTCTTCAGCTTACATGATGGCTGCTGAACTAATTCTTTTCCTTTTTTGTTCTTAAACCTGTTTTTTTAACCCCAGCATTATCTGTCATTTTTCTTTTTGCCATTTATTCATGTTTAGGTGAAAAGTTTTGGCCCATAATATCTAATCAAAAGCACACAAGTAATTTGGCTAGAAGTATAAGAACACTAAAAAAGAATATGCTGTTACTTATGAAAAAGAAACTTTTCATTAGCTGAAGGTAAGAGTACCCAAAAGGAAATGTACAAGACTCCAGATTATAAATCTCAGCAGGCTTTTAGACATGGATAGAAGCCTTTGACATTGTGAAAGGCATTATAAACATCTCTACAGCTAGGAAGAAGTGACCAACAAATGTATCAGGCTACATTGATACAATCAGGCTATGCCGATTGTGTTCAATGCTTCATGGAACTTTAGGACATCTAAAAAGAATGAAACAATAGGGTAAAAATGAGGAAGTAGGAATGCATCTCAATAGAGGCTTGGTCCCATTGTCTTCAGGCCTGTGGCAAGACAGACCATTCTGGTGGGGAGCACATGGCAGAGGGGGCCTATTTACCTCACAGCAGCCAGAAAGCAAAGAGAGAGAGAGAGAGAGAGGAAGGGACTGGAGTCCTGATATCCTCTTCAAAAGCATGCTCTAAATAACCTGCCTTCCTCCAAGTTGGTCCCTCCTCTTAAAGTTCTACCATCTCCCAGTAGCACCATGTTCTGGGGACCAAGCCTTTAACACATGGGCCTTTGAAGAACATTTCAGATCTAAACCATTGAAACTAATTTTATTAAACATGTATTATAGATCAAGGATTATGGGATAATTCTGCCGTTGTTTCTCGGAGGTGGTGTGATTATTTCCATACAGAACATAGAGAAATAACATATACTTAAAATATTTAATTTTAGTTAGTGTATAAAGGTGGCTTGACATTTTTTCCAGATTGAACATGATTTTTAATCTTAGGTAACCTTCCCTTTAGTTAAAAACATAATTTACACCTCATTATATTTGATTTTGTAAAACAACCAAACAATTTTTAATTTTCCCCATAGTGACTCACACATGCACCCCATTCATGGGTTTATTTTATGAATATTCTAAGCGTATTACCATGTTTTTGCCTGAACTTGTTTATTCCATATAATGACCATTTCTAATGTGAAAAATCTCAAATTCTTGCCATTAAAATCAAATTTAATTTTTACATTATTTTTTCAAGTGCTTTCTCAACTCTATTGCATATGGTAATAATATAACTCATCAATCATTTATTATATTAATGGAAAATGATTCTTTGTTGAGTTCGGTTTGATCAGTGATTTCTGTGAACATTAAAATTAGTACTATTTTGCAAATGATTTTGTAGGGTTAAAACCATTGATATTTCAATGCAAACCACACAAACAGAATACTATTGAATAGTTGGTTCTTTTATGACTGTTCACACATAAACACAAGCATAAAAATTAGGTAATTGAATTGATTTTTGTGTTGAGTAAAAGCTGGAGATATTCTGTCCAGTCTTCTACAGGTTATTTTTCATAAAACTAAGTAGAGTGAATCAACACAGAGATTCATTTTGACTATAAATTAATCATACCAATTTTTTAGAGTTGTTCAATCTCTTATGTTATAGTAGCATCACATATATAAGTTCAATATGAATTTTAAACTCTGTAGAAAATTTTAGTAAAAGTTTACTAGCCAATTAGCTAACTTAGACCATTATATTTAAGAAGTAGCTTTATTTTTACATTTCATTGAAGTAAAGATTCTATTAGAAGATTCACCTATTATGAATACTATAAAATATTCTAATTAAATTATCACATTAATACCTTCTTACCACTTAGTATTTCTATTTTATACGTCCCAAAAGAGCTATTTTAGACTCATTCTCATGTAGATATTTCTATTTACTTTTGAGCATTTTGTAAAAAAGTAAATTGAAACAAAATAAATGTACTATACTCCTCAAATATATTTACCAAGTCCAATACTGTAGAATCACTTTTAATCACAAAGTTGTCAATGTCTTTTTCTCCTGTACATGTCATATTTTTGGTAATCAAGAACTTCAGTTCTTAATTAAAATTTTAAGTACTTTCTTAAAATAGTGCTCTAATATCATCGCCAGTATTTTATTCCTACTTACTGACACACCCAGTCTGCCAATTTTGAAGTTGGCACTTTCTAGTCTTTCAGAAGATTTCAGTGAAAGCCCCTTAGACAACAGCCAATCTTCATATCCTTTCCTCACATTATGTTTATATATAGTTGTAGAGAGACAGATGAAGGCATTGAAATTGTCTGGTCATGCTTAGGAATATAAACCTACTTCATTCTGCAGTGACAACTACAAATTGACTGCTGACAGAGATTGTAAGGTGCCACCTATAAGACAGATCCTGATTTCAGAATTTTAAAGCATGGGAAAATGTGTTTTAGAAGAAATGCTCATGCAAGAAGCAGCTCAACTGCAAAACAATGTCAGTATTTCAGAGATTAATCTTGTGACTTATTAAAGGCCATGGAAGAGATGCTTGGTGGGAACTGATGACCTATGAAAATAAAGGGGAGTAAGATTCAGGAGTAAGATTCTCTTTATTAGAGTAAGTAAATTTTTATTAAGCTCTCTATAAAATATAATTACAAGTTCTGCTATTGTTTTCAAATCTCTGAGTGCTGGATTCCATCATGTTAATGCCAATTTTAATTGTTCTGACATGATTTAACAGTGGAATTGCATATAATTTTAGGTTCACCATTCTGTCTTAAGGATTGACAAATTGCAGACATTCAGCAGATGGTGAATTTCTTTGGCAGACTTAATTTCTTATTTTGAAGCCATTTCTTGACTTATCCATAACATCTGAATTCTTGTGATACATCTCTTTGAATTGGCAATCAAATGTCCCTTGAGCTGGACTTGGCTTCAGCTGCCATTGTAAAGGCAGTCACAGCATATTGTATCTTGGATATGACTCCTTTAAAAGTTAATGTCTAGGTCTGGGGATGTGGCTAAATAGCAGAGCACTTGCCTAGCTTGTGGAAGGCTAGCTTGTGGAAACTTGCCTAGCTTGTGGAAGTTTCTTCAATCCCCAGCACTGTAAAACAAAAACAAAACAAAAAGTTAATGTCGGTCTTGTTGTTTGCTCACATTTTATTCACACTTGGTTCTTAATATCGTTTGCCCTATGAGAGCATACTTCTTTCAGTAGTATCCTAAATGTTCTTCATATAAAGCATCACTTTTACTGGCTCTTAGAACAACCTGTCTCTTTAAACTGGCTTTCAAATAAGTATCTTCTTTAGAGAGGCTTTTTTTATATTATATTCTTTCCTCTCTTTCCTCCCCTTGCTATTTAGCTCTTATTTGTATGACACTAAGATCATGAATCGCTTGGATCATGAGGGATTAGTGAGAATTTTGGACCCAAATCTATAAAATTAGAGCCTAATTCAAACAATAGTTTCTGAACATAACTCATTGAGATCTTTAAGATGATATGCCACTCTACTTCTTATGAATTATAAAAAGCAAAACTAATTTTATTAATTCTAGGTGTTCTAACAATGTCTAAAATCTCAGTGGCATACCACAATGAATTTCTTGCTTATATACATCATTGTAGTTTCCCAGGTGCTAAGCCATACCTTTCCGAAGCCAGGCTTCCTCCATCTGTAGCTGAATCTCTCATTCCTTGGAGCCCTGTCCGTTCAGGAATAGAGAATCACATGAGGTATTATTTGATAAGATGGGCCTAGAAGTGTGCACATCTCTTTCATTTGTATCTATTAATCTTAACTCAGTTACATGATTTTGCCATGAAAATGTATTCTAGCTGTGTAACCAGGAAGAAGAAAAGAATATGGATTATGGTGAGCACCACCTCACTATCTCAGTAAGTAAACTTCTAGAAAGTTACTCAGCAATACCCCAGACCTACCCTCCAAATTTGTTAAATGTGTCCAAACAAAATATGTTATTCATATGTATATATAAATAGATATGAATTCAATTGTTTGCTGATTAGATCCTCATTGGAAACATTGAAATTAGATTGATACTTTTTCTCAGTTGAAATGAAGATCAACATGAAATATTTTAAGAGGATTTCACATAGTAAATGCATTAAGAGAATACATGATTTTGTTCAATATGTAGGTCCATGTTTAAAGATTCTTTAGGAGGGAGAGCAATTTAGATTAGATTAAACAACTGTAAGGAAAGTGATTATTAGAAATCAATTTTTGTTTACTCAATGCCTAAATGACTGAAAATGCCTAAAATGCCTAAAATCCTTAGGATTCTGGAATACTCAGCTTCATTATATTTGTTCTAATGTTTCCAGCAGCTATTTTATGAATCACATTTCCCTGGGAAAGGGAAAGGACAAAACTTCAAACACTTAATGTAGTTAACAAAGAGTTTTATGAATTATCAGTCTGTGAAATGCTGTTTATTTAAATCATTCCACTCTTCCTGGCATGACTAAGTATTGGCTTGAGTACCCCTGCACCAACAAACCAGAGTGAAAGCCAATGGCAGGTGTTGTTCCCAAGACCATGTCCTGAGACACATCACAACAGACCTAATTTTCTCACCCATTAGCTCCTGGGAATTAGGAATTTTCTCTATTCATCTGTTCTGATGTATTGTTTGTTTCTCTTTCCCATTGTTCTTGCTTTCAAGTGATAGGGTAGAGGCGGAATAATAGGAAAGAAATAGACATATCATTCTTTAAATATTTGTTTTCAAGAAAAAAAATCAGATGATTCCTCTAAATAAATGGCTAGATTTTTTTTTCCTCCTCTTCTTCAGTGGTTGCTATCTAGATAAGATTACCTTTCCAAGTGGGCAGATCTCATCTATTAGGGTTGACTGCTTGATCTAAAGAAAAGAAGCATTTATACTTTTCATCCTATTTCTAAGGACCAAGTGTCTCCTTTCTGACATGGTGTTCACTGATTTGAGACAAAACAAAATATTTTGGAATTCTCAGTGTTCTGGAATTCCATTTTATTTTTTTTAGCTAAAGGTCTGTGAGCAAATGAACAGTTCTCAGTTCTTGGAACTATGACAAAAACTGAGATGTGCTCATGGAACATTCATTTCAGGCCATACTAATTCTACCTTGGGCAGTAATGGTAAAGTGTATGTTGTTCGAAAGTATAAAACTTGGAATTAGACTCTAAGCACCAGGACTCTTTTTGTACGAAGAGGAGATAGTTAATTTTGGTGCATTGTACAAAGGTGCCCTTTAGCAACAAACTCCCATCACCAGCAAATTTTATTACTTGAAATTGAAAATCTCGGGTTGAGGTTTTGCATCTCTAGTAATTTCCTTAAAATGCAAAGATTCACAAGAGATTAATATCAATCATTAAAAGAATTATTAGAAGAACATTATTTCTGAAAGAGGTGGGTTAAGAGGATAAGCATGGTAAGCATTTCAGGTGTATTAATCCATCAAATAATTTATTCAATTCATTCCCTAAAATGTTCATTAAGAATCAACTGTATACAAGTGTGTGGAGGAAGGAGTAGGGAGTGGGGTGGAATACAGAGAGAAATACACCAAATGGTGTACGCATGTATGAACGTATCACTTTGAATCTCACTATAATGTATAATTACAATGCACCAATAAAAGTATAAAAATGGTTAGAAGAATAAATTATGTGTCCACCACTATGATAGAATCTGGCTAAGCATGCATAATTTAGACACTTGGTCTAACTTCAAGGACTCACCCTCTAGTAGGCAAGACTGACAAGTAAATAAAAGAAATAACTGTCATATAGTGCAAGTGCTCCCAATGCCTGTGAAGTGAGTGTATCTACCCCCCATATCATAGAAAGGGCATTTCTTTCTGCTCAAAGAGGGTCATCTTATTGTATAATTGGTGGGTGCAATAAGGGGAGGTAGAGGAAGAATAAAGTGCCTGGAAGTGAATAAGTGCTCAATTAGTATCTGTTCATGAACACTTCTGCATTATGCTTTCAAGGATTAGTTTTGTCTGCTGCTGCTGATAATGGAAAATGATATATAGGACAATATGTTAGGCTTCCCACTTATAAACGCAACACTCTATTGGGCTTCCCACTTATAAATTTGACATTCTGAAGTGATATTGAAATATTCACAACCCGTATAGCATCGCACTTACTAATCAGAATGAACACAGATACAGCATTGAAGCAGAGTCCTGTAGGTCACATGCTATGACAGGCAGTATCCCTTTATTTGTTGGATTTTGGGGATCACTAGGATCCTGGTGGAGGGGCCTGGGAGACTACGGTGGTGCTGGATCACCTGAGGGATTTTAGGTAGGAGCTATTTGTGACCTTATACCCATGGGTTTAAATATTTATAAAGTTGGTTTGATCCTTCTAGTGGGTAGGACTGAATGTCAGCCCTGAAAATAGCTGTGCCCCCAAGAAAGCATACTTGACTCTAGGAAGGAGAGGCATCAACGTTATCGTGAAAAGTAATGCACATTAAACTAAAGCCAGATTTATGCTTAGCATCTGGATGACTTTATGATTCTTGGAATTAAAAAACTATGACACAGCAATAATTAGATATTAAGAACAATATAGCATATCTGGATAGCTTCCATTTCCATTCATATTGTAAAGCTTTGAATGTTTGCAGTATGTTAGAAAGAGAAGCTGGATAATCTGGGGAAGGTGTGAGAAAAAATAACCACCATCCTAACCATAAAGGATATAAAATATAATGAGACCTTTCATAATAATGCCTTTTATCCTATTCAGGCCTTCAATTGATTGGATGAGGCCCACCCTCATTAGGGAGGAGAATCTGCTTTACTCAGTCTACTGATTTAAATCTTAATCACATCCAAAAACAACTTCATGGAAATATGAAGAATAATGTTTGACCTAATACCCAGCTACCATGTGGCCCAGTTTAATTGGTACTTAAAATTAACCATTAAAGCTGTATTCGTTTTCACTGCTGTGACAAAAACACCTGAGAACATCAACCTGCAGGAAGAAAAGTTTAATTTGACTCACAGTTTCAGAGGTTTCTGTCCAGGTTTGCTTAGCCATCACTGTGGGTGTGTGAAGAGGCAGAGCATCATGGCCGGGAGCACATGGCGGGATAAAGCTGTTCACTTCACAGACCTGGGAAGCAGGGTGGGGGAGGGGAGGGAAATGGCTGGGGACAAGACATAGCCGTCAAGGGCCCAGCACCAGTGGCCTGCTTCCTCCAACTAGGCCCCCTCCTAGAGTGTCCACCATCTCCCAGTAGTGCCACCAGCTGGGAACCGCACTTACAACACATGAGCTTCTAGGGGACATTTAAGATTCAAACCATAATAAACACTTGTATTCAAAGTTACCTAGCTCCTCCAGTAGTTATGTTTATAAGGGAGTTGCCTTTTTGTTTTGTTTCTTGGCTTTCTTAGGGCTTTTTGTGGGGCTTTGTTGTTGTTGTTTGCTTATTCTTCCTTTTTTGACTGCTAGGACCCTTTGTTGTGTTACCATATTGTTTTATGGACTTACTAATGAGCTTTTAAACCTTAAGGCTCAGGCCCAGCTATCAGTCTGGGTTTACTTGACACCAATACTGTTGATGCAGTGAAATATGAATTTGAGAGCTGGCAAGTTCTCAGTTCCCTACCTGAGCACCAGAAGAATTCTATGTTCTTAAGTCTCTCTGGCTACAAAGACCAGTGGTCTGGCTGAGTCTGTGGTAGAGAGGGCTTGGTCTATCTGTTCAATTCTCCATATTTCTTGAGATTCAAGATGATAAGAAAATCCCTTCAGAATGTTCACTTGGGCTAGAGCTCTCTCTCTGGTGTCCACGATGTTCTGTCCTTGTCCTGGGCTCTTATACGCTGTTACTCATTAAAAATGTTCACAAACATGAAGGTACTACACTCTCATCTTTTAAATAAATAGTTGATAAATTTAGTTTTGTTCAGAAAGACTATAATAAGTCACATAGCTCATGTGGTTATAAATGGTGATTACAATGGTTTAACATTCTATCCCTTTTTTTTTTTTACTATCCATTGAGCCAGTTGGACAGGAAACTATATATTCATATATATGTAAATGTATTATGTATATGTTCCTATTATTCCCTTTTCTCTGGTGAATTCTGGCTAATACAATGCAAAAAGACATAAAATATATTTTATGAAAAATCATAACATGGATATATGCCTATAAAATCCCAGGAGTTTAAAATTATGAAAAAACAAATCTTAAAAGCTTCTAGATATAATGTGTGGTTAATTTGCAAAGACAGAAGAACCCATTTAGAATCAGGCTTTTCAGTGGACACACTGGAAGCTACTCAGTGGCAACACTTTCTACAGACTGCTTAGAGAAAATAAAGATAACACAAGAATATTGTACCCTGATAAGTTATTGTAAATATGTTGGAATAAATGTATTCTAGCTAAGAAAATAACCAAGAAAAAGACTGATGTCAAACAACAAAACAACAGAGTCATCAAGATGGGCAAAAACAAAGAGGAAGGTAAAAAATGATAAGTAAAACATTTTAAAGGGAAACATAACCATCTGGAACTAAACAAATAATTTATGTAAAACAGAGAGGGCAGGGTAGAGAGGTGAAATGATGTCATTCTAAAGTCAGAATGGATCTGGATCAGATTGGAATAAGGAAGCAAAATTATGTTAATCATCATACTTTTAAAAGATGGTATGGAAGACATTATTTAAAGGAGGCTTCTACAATGGGATTTTGTAGTAGGGGAGAGAGATCATACTCAACTCTGACACCAGCAAGGTTGGTGGGCATTTATAGCCAAGAAGCAGTGTGGAGGTCAGTGGATGGAAAATTACTAACAGGGAACATCAAGGCTAGGAGGATTCTCACTAGATCATCTCAATAGAATTCTTGAGAATTCTCAATAGAATTCTCAATAGAAAGCTGGCCAGAGTAATAAAATATGGCAAGTAGGACAGCGAAAAATAATTTAATCAGATATCAAACCGAGTGGATTTTCATTAACATGATTCTTGCTAAAATTGGACCAAATGGGTCAAAGACAAAGCTCACGATCAGGGACAGAGTTCAAGGTCATTTCAGAAAGAGGATTCAGTGGAGCTTGACCAAGTTTGGTCAAAGGAGAGTCTTTGTCAATATTTCACAAAACCCAACAGTCAACATTATTCTTTCTGGCAAAAACCTAAAGGACTTTTCATTAGAACTAGCAGTTATATATGGCTGTCTGCTATTGACATTATTTTTCAAAGTTATTTTAAAGCTCCTAGAACATCCAATAACATAAGGAATGAACTAATCAATATGATTAATAACAGAACAAATAAAATGTTTTCCTGATGACTTAAGCTAATATCTAAAAACTAGTTAAAAAGAAAAACAAAGTAAGTTATTAAATTTGATAAGGGAATTTGCAAAGATGTTAGGGTACCAAATAAAAATTAATATTAATGAAAATTAACAATTATTTGACTAGTATCAGTATTAAGAAAATTAGTAGACATTCCTAATAAGAGAAATATTAATAATTGTGGGAAGCAGGCTGTGCCCTGTTCTGAACAATCACCATCTGCACAGCACAACCACAAGGCACAAACCCATAAATTAATTGTGTTTATTCCTTCTCCCTCCTACCTATTGCTGAGGCTAAGTTCTGGGTAAATGTAGCTGAGAGCTGTAGGTCCCTTCTTCTACTTAACCCCTACTCACAGGAAAGAGGTTCTACCTTGAGTATGGTGCTAGTGAGAATACTGGAGTTCTTTTTGCCCTTGCCCCACCTCATGGTATGGGGGTTTCACACAGAGAGGCAAGTCCAGGAGACCTTTGAACTGCTTCCTTTCATCAACTTACTGTTCAGCTCCCAAGAGGAAGCATCATTCAGAAAAAAAAAAATCACCATTGTCCCTATTTCTAGCAGGAGAGCCATACATCAGAATTTTTTCTCAGAGAAGAGAGGAAGCAGGTAGAGCACATGGCTCCAGTTCCTCCAAAATGAACTGAATTCACTTCAAAGGAAGGTGGAAAATTTCAAGCCTAAGACCACTCTCAAAAACTAGTGCAAGGTAATCTGGATGGGTTCACTGAAGATACAGGATAAGCCGTAGATGGGCTAGGTTGCTTGGGGAAGTCAAGGAAAGAGATACCAAAGAGCCTTTCTGGGTCAAGACAAATCTCAAACACTGACCTGGGAGAACTACTCCTTGAAAGGAACCTGCATTTAATTGTGTTATTCTGTGAAACCATGTGTCTATCAGGGCATTATTGGGGAAAAAAACCAGCATTCATTCAGCTATCAGAGGAGTTTAACAGCTGAATATGGTCGGGGACAAAGACAAAGAGAGCCCTGCCAAAACCACTGTCCCCAGGGTGAGTCTGAGCAAGAGAAAGAGTGCACCCCCTGAGGAGCAACATAAGAGGCTTCACATTGTGTGGACTGGGCAGACTTAGCTAAAATAATCCAACCAGTTACTAAACAAGTAAACAATCAAATAACAATAACAAGCCCCAGAGGGGGAACCAGTACCCAGAGATGCTGCAGTATATTATCTAAAATATCCAGTTTCCAAGAAAAACTCAACACACACAATGAAACAGGAAAGTATCACCCATACACTCGAAAAAGAGCAGACTACAGAAATTGTCAATGAGAGCAACCAGATGCCATATTAAATAGACAAAACTTTGAAATATCCACTGTAAATATGTTCAAAGAATTAAAGGAAGTTGTGATTAAGAGATAAAGAAAATATGAGAGTATCACATGACATAGAGACTATCAATAAAGTGATCAAAGCTTTTTATGAAAGAAGCAGTTGCAAACTCTACAGTTGATAAGTACAATAATTGGAATGGAAAATTCAGTAGAGGGGTTCAGGAATAGATTTGAGCTGTCAGAAGAAAGAAGCCACTAACTAAAAGGCAAACAATGCAGATTGTGCATGTTCATGTTCAAAGAATTGTACACCAAAATTTGGAAGCATAAAGCAAAGTAGAGAGACTTTAGATTTGTAGTTTGGCCAGAAAGGCATGTCTAAAGCCAGGTCCCAGAGAGATGGTGCTATGAAAGAAAGTAGGATGACTAAAGGGAGGTAGAATACTTTGATAGAAACCGCTTACTGAGGATCACTGCAACTCTTCAGCCTTCTTGGTGCCTGTACCAACTTCAGAATCTCCTTTTCCATTACCCATAAATAAAAGCCCAGGCCCAATGGCTTCTGTGTTGAATTCTTACCATATATTTAAAGAATTACTAACAATCTCTTTGACAGGGCGTGGTGGTGCACTCTCATAATCCCAGTACTTGGGAGGCTGAAACAGGAGGATCACAGGTTTATGGCCAGCCTCAGCTACTTAGTGAGGCCTCGCAACTTAGTGAGACCCTGTTTCAAAATAAAAATAGGACTGAGGGTGTAGCTCAGAGGTAGAATGCCCCTGGGTTCAATCCCCAGTTCCGAAAAAAAAAAAACTCTTCCCCCAAAGGAACACTTCCTAACTCAGTTGAACTTAATTGATATCACTCAGTCAATTCATAGTATGTCTAGACCATCTCCAGTATATGTTGCAGTATGAAACTCTCAAAAAAGCTTCCTAAGGTGTGTATAATTGTATTAAGAAATGGTTTATTGGTGGTATTTTGGAGTAACACACAGTAGCTTCCCTTGTTATTCTTAACAATGTTATCTTAATTATTAGTAAACTTCTTAAGGATACAGATGTATGGAAGCTGAAAGGAGAGTAGAAAATGGTCACCAATGGTGATGACAAATCAAGAATGATATATATAAAAGACAAAAATGTGGTACCCAACACCAGTGCCAAAATAGAGGTGCTGTTTCATCTTAGCGATGCTGGTGGCAGGTAGAGGGCCCTGATGAGCATCATGAGGCTCACCATAGGTAACAAGTGGCTACTAAACTCTTTGTTTTCTCCATTAGTTAGCCCTCTAGTAGTTGTAAGATCCATTGAATTTTCAACAGAAACATTTGTTCTGTGAAACACCCATACTTTCTTTTAGTTAGAAAAAACATGTTACATAAATTGAATGTCCTTGAAAAAACAATAATACAATCGAAAGGAAAAACATAGGCACCCTAAGGCTTTCATAGTCAGTGGTCAAATAGCAAGAAGATTACTTGAAATTAAAGGTAATATCAACTTTTGTGGTAGAGTAATTTAGAAGAATCCTCTCCCTTGCTATTATCCCTCGAATTGGAAAATAGCAGACAAAAATGTCATTTTGGGAAAAATCTTCAGTAAACTTCAACTTTAAAATTCAATTGAAAATTCTTTGGAAGGGGCCTAGTATAATGCCAACACCCTTGGTTGATTTGATCAATTCAAGAAGAAAAAGGATTAATCAAACCAATTGTTTGGCATAATTGAATTTTAATCTTTTCAGCTCATTGTATTGGTTTCATAGACTAAAGTTTTGAATTCCATGCAGGCATGGATAATTTGTCATCTTTTTTCCCTAATAATCAACGTATTATTGGTGTCATGGTTTGAGTTGGATTGAATAATGAGCCTAAATATTAATTGTTCCAGCCTGAAAAGAATGACAAGGATTGTGAAAATATTTTTGTGTGTGCTACTGATCATAATTTTTGTTTGATTTTTCTATATAATAAAAAGCAACATAGCAACAGTAATTGTTCTGGAGGTAATTCATAGTACATATGAATGATGGCAGAGTTAGGCTGAACACCATTTAGTAATCTTTGTGTTATTCAGTATATATACAATCTTTATTATTATGGTAAATATGTATATAGATTTTAAACATCAGACAAGTTTTTAATTTTAATGGTCAGAGGAAATTAATGAGAAACATGTTACTTTGTCATGCACACAATATTGGCATATATGTGCATATGTACATACACATATATTCATACAGTATATATATATTCATACATATATATTTGACATACTGTATGAAGTACAGTTGTTTCAATTACCTAAATTGTGCTTTATACTATAAAAATAAGCTTAATCAGGGGGTGGAGTAGATGAGAAGGGAAAAGAAAGGAAATCTCAAAGGGATATTTTGATTTCTACAAGAAAATAACAGACTTAGAGCATTTTACTATCAAAGAAAGAATGAATGACTGACCACCGGCCTGTGCATTATTTGAGAGCTTCTTTGAGATACATGTCAGATACTCACCTCAGACCTACTGAATCAAAACATGCATTTTTAACAAATCATGTGATTCCTATGCATGCTTAAGTTTGAGTAGCCCCAGTTAAGGTACCCTTCCCTGGTAGTATTGGTAGTATTTACAAGCACTTTCTACATTCATGGTATTCTGCTAGGTACTGGGTTCTAGCCTTAGTTTAAAGTGTAATAGCCCAGTGTTTACCTTTATATTAAAGGCTTCAAGCCTTAAGCTACAAAAGCACAGGACTTCTGGGTAATGACCAGATAAAGATGAAAGACGTGTGGAGCACCAGGGCCTCTAAAACTGAACCATAGAAATGATATCTATTCCATATGTAATTAAGCCAACTTTTTTAGTGAAACATTATGAAGTAATTTAAATTTGTTGGATTTTAGATTTAGCTTGTCATTATGAGTTCTGGGCATAAAAGTCTTTACGCAATTTTGAATGGATCTTATGGGGAAGTCAGTTTTGACAGACATTTGTCTCTCGAGAATGAGGATGCTATCTGCCCGGGGAGAGAGAAATTCCTTCAGAAATTTTCGCACCTTTGACTAAAAGGAATGTTTGTGGCCTTAACCATATTTACTTAGCCTGCCTGAGATTCTTCTGCTAGTATACTTTAATATAAATCCATAGTAGAAAAACTGGATTTTAAGGAGAAATCTTTATATTGTGCTTAAAGAGGTTTGAGAATTTAGCATTCTATTATCATTGCCTGAGGATATTTGAATAATTGTTGATATGTTTTAAAGGTATAATAATTAAGTTCAGGACCACAGAGAGAATATGAACCTAAATATTCTGGACAAATATCAGTAGACAGAATGATGTCACTATGCTCTATACAGCTAACAACTTGAATTTATTGATATAATTTATATCACAATAAATGATTGATTTTATTAATTAAAGGACAACTTAATCTTCCAGAAACCCATCTTATTTACAGTGTGACGGGAATAGAGACAAATAGATACAATGCAAATGGAGGCCTTGGTCTTAAAAGTACAATTTAAGCAATATTCTCAACATGCTGATTTAATTTTCTCCCAAAGAATATCTACTATCTGCTAAACACTTTTCTACTACTCTAAACCACAGAACAATGAAGCAAAAGAAAAAAACTGTGGCAGTAATTTTTTGCAAAAGGCAGTATTTTCTAATGTAAATGCTCTCTCGCTAAAGAACACCAGGAACATACTTTTAATTGAATATATTGATTTTGTTACTTGATAAAGTGAAAGAGAATAAACACCATGGAATTGTGGGTCATTTCCATAAGAGTTTTTTTTTTTTATCAGCCGAATGCTGTGTCTACCCAAAGTTCATATAGTTGTAACCCCAATGGTGATGAGTCTTTGGGAGGGTTAGATGAAATCATGAGCATACGACCCTCATGCTGGGATTAGTGCCTTCACAGGAACAGATGCCAGGGAGTTGTCTCTCCTCACCATCACGGGGTGCAGACACAGTGAGGAAGCAATGGCAGCCCACAAGTCAAAAAAAGAGCTCTCGCCAGAAGTTGGTCATTATGGAACCTTGGCCTCAGACTTCCAGCTTCCAGAACTGCGAGAAAATAAACCGTATCTCAATAAACAGAGAAGGCACAACAAAATGAGGCTTAAGCTGTCATTGATAAAGCAGCAGCAGTCACTCAGATTAGCCAGGAGAGAGGGATATCTGGTATTTTGTGGGTGATATAGTTATCTTGATTTGCATGTATTTAAATAAAATTTTAAAGTGACCTTCTTTTTTCTCACTTATCATGGTCTCAGAGTGGCCTTGTCTGATGTTGGTGTCATGTGAGATTCTTTCTGGCTAATTGGTGAGTTGCATGGCTCCCTAGTACGCAGAAGGCCAACTTTTTAACCGCAGTGAAGCCCAGCTACACATGTCAGGCCGGTTCCCAGATGTCATGAGCTGATTTCTTTTTCACTAACATGAATCTTGTTTTCTAGGTGTTTTGTAATAATAATTATTTCTTCCACTCATTGCAGATGTTTTATTATAATAAAAGTACTTTCAACATAAGGCCTTTAATTCACCTATAAGCAAGCATTAAATTGGTACAACCTAGATAGAGAACCTTAAAATTTTGGTTATGAAAGAAAGCTTAAATAGCATTTAAATAATTCATTTATTTGATGGTGGTATCCTTTCTTTGGCATCCTGCTTGAGTTGCCCAGTGTGTGGTGGATGGTTTCAATAAAAGGAAACATTTCCTTACCTGATATGGTGCATTCTGTAAGTTGGGCAGTTGAGCCACACTCTGATTTCTTATATTTTCCCTCCATTGGCTCTACGTGTACCTCTTGGAGCAATAGAGAACAAAATTAATGTCTTCCATAAGAAAAGTATTCTAATCAAGGAAAAGATCCCCACACAAATTATTTCAAAGTAAACAGGGATTTTTATTTTTTGCAAAAGGCTACCATAGGCAATTTCAAAGACATTGGTCAAAAGAAAATTCCTATCACACTGAACCAAAATAAGCATCTGGTTCACATCTTCCAGGGTCATACCATCTCTCACTTCTATTTATCACTAAATATCTGTCCTGTTTTTTCTTTTTGCAAACCATATTTCTCTATCATTTCACCCATAAGGTCAGCTGGAAGATCACCTTGGTTTATCATGGTACCAGCTCCAGCCGAAAATGATATCCCAACCCCACAGGATATCTTATTGTAAGAACTGATGAACATCTAAGTGACTTAGTCCTGAAGCAGTTCAAATTTGGGGGTAAGAGATCTGCTTGGATTGGTTTTGCCTATGAATGTTCTGTCTCTGGGTCAGTGTTCAGTCTGGTCCAATTATTTTATTCCTTACATACTTGTAGGCCAGGGACAGTGTTGTATTCATTTCAGAACCCTAATCCAAGGCTTAAGAATTAATTAAATATGGACCAGACTTGGGTAAAGACTATGAAAATACACTTCACCAAAAACAAATACAAATATTTCCTAAACACATGAAAAATATTCAACTCCTTTATAATATGAATATAATGGAAAACTACAATAAAATGCCAGTGTGTGTGTGTGTGTGTGTGTGTGTGTGTGTGTGTGTGTGTGTATGTGTTACTGGGGATTCAATTCTACCTCTGATCTATACTCTAAGCCCTATTTTGTTTTTCGTTTTGAAGCAGGGTCTTGCTAAATTACTGTGTATGCTAGCTTTGAACCTGTCATCCTCTTGTCTCAGCCTCTCAAGTACTGGAATTACA
>PVJS01034487.1:0-21553 GCA_004027185.1 Glis glis | reverse complement strand
CCCTCACACCCAGGGGTCCAGGCCCCAGCCCTCCTCCCTCACACCCAGGGTCCAGGCCCCAGCCCTCCTCCCTCACACCCAGGGGTCCAGGCCCAGCCCTCCTCCCTCAGACCCAGGGGTCCAGGCCCAGCCCTCCTCCCTCACACCCAGGGTCCAGGCCCCTCCCTGGGGCCCTGCTGACCTGGCACTGTGCAGGGCCACAGCTGACAGCGATGACCTCCTTCACGAGCTTCTTCTCCTTGAGCCGCACGGCCTCCTCCACCGCAATCTCGCAGAAGGGGTTCATGGAGTGCTTCACACCATCGGTTACCACCCCCGTCTTGTCCGGCTTCACCCGAATCTACCCAGCAGGAGGGGAAGGACAGGGTCAGGTCGAAGAAAGCCAGGGGCCTTGGTGCCAACCCTCTCATGGGCTGGATGGGGACAACAGTGGCCCAGAAAGGAGAAGGGCCTCCTTGTGCAGGGTCACACAGCTCTGGGGCCAGTTCTAGGTTAGAATTTGCAGGTGAGGACAGATCACTCTCTCTCATTCAGACCTTTCAGGGCATCAAGGACATTTGACACGATAGTCTCTACTCTTCAGGTCGTAAAGAGTATTTCTCAAATTTTGTTTGTCTTAGCCCACAGTGAGGGATGCAGTCCACTATATCCATGTGTCTTAGAAATCCACCTATCCATGCTCTTGTATATAAATACCCCTGAGCTGAGCATGGTGGTGCACACCTGTAATCCCAGTACTTGGGAGGCTGAGACAGGAGGATCCCAGGTTTGAGGCCAGCCTCAGCAACTTAGGGAGACCCTGTTTCAAACTAAAAAACAAAAAGGGCTAGGGAGTGTAGCTCAGAAGTAAAATGCCCCTGGGTTCAATCCCTAGTACCAAAACAAACAAACAAAAAAATTGTCCCAGCTTTTCCTTGGCCCCTTAAGGAGGCCCTGAGGGTTAAGCTTCATCACCTTCATGGAGAATGTGTCCCTGGCCAGGGCCAGGGATCAATGGTTACCAAATACCTCTTAATACCCTACACACACACACACTGTGCAGAGCATGGGTTATGTTCTGAATAACTAGCTAAATAAACTAGTACTGTTACTGGTGCCTCCAGTAATAACAGTATTTACCTCAAGCCAGCCAACACCGGTCCAAGGGCTTATTTGATCTTCACTACAACCAATAAAATAGCTACTGCCATTATTCCCATTGTACAGAGGAAGAAAATGAGGCTCAGAGTGGTTAAGGAATTCTCAAGGTCACCCAGGAAGAAGTGGACCCCCATGAGCTCTGAGCCATTCTCAGAGCTGACAACGTGCCCACAGTGAACAGACAAAACTCTCATTTCCAGAAAGAGTGGACAAAAGGCTAAAGCAATAAATAAGTCAATTACACCGTGGATTATAATGTGATGAGAGTATGGGGGCATTCAGTGGCCAGAGGCATGATCAGGGACTCTGGGGACTATGATTTGAAGTAGGGGACCAAGAAAGGCCTTACAGAGAAGGTGATCTTTCAGCAAAGATGAAGGAGATGGGGAAGCTGAGCGATGCTGAGAACACAGAGATGGGTCAGACCTGTCCTCCCTCCCAGGAGCTGCCAGTGTGGGGATAAGGTGAAGAGAAGACCATAGTCCAGGGTGGGGAGGGCTGGGGGAGCAAGCCCAGGGCCAGAACACACAAAGGGAGTCTGAGGGTGTGGGTGGGAGGCTTTCTGGAGAAGGTTGACACAATTTTGATGGGTTAGAATTAGGCAGGACAATAGCCTGGCATGGTGGCACAAGCCTGTAATCCCAGTTCTTGGGAGGTTGAGACAGCAGAATCACAGGTTCAAGGCCAACCTTGGCAATTTAGCGAGACCCTCAGCAATTTAGTAAGACCCTGTTTCAAAATAAAAAATAAGCCGGACATGGTGGCGCACGCTTGTAATTCCAGTACTTGGGAGGCTAAGATAGGAGGATCACAGGTTCGCAGCCAGCCTCAGTAACTAGGTGAGGCCCTCTGGAACTTAGTGAGACCCTGTTTCAGAATAAAAGGTTAAAATCGAACTGGGGGTGTAGCTTGGAGGTAGAATGCCCCTGGGTTCCATCCCCAGTACCAAAAAGAATGACAGATGACAGGAGAGGGGCAGGAAGGCCAGGCTGGAGCAGGAAGGGCACCCAGGGAGAAGGCAGAGCACTGGGAAAGGGCAGAGAAGAACCCGGCCTGGTCTATCAGGAGAGGAGTGGCAGGCTGGAGCTGCGGAAGCAGAAACGCTGAGGGAGGGCCCCAGAAAGGACGCGGATGGCTGAGCCAGATGACAGATCTCCAGTGCCAGGCTGAGGGGCTAGGACTTTGTCCTGAGGGTGAGAGACATGAGCATGGGAGGACAGGGCCAGCTCTGCTTGTTTATTTATTTATCGAGGAACTGAAGATTGAATCCAGGGGCATTCTACCTCCAAGCTACACTCCAACCCTTTATTTATGTATTTATTTAGGTATTAGGAATTGGACCCAGGGGTCTTCTACCTCCAAGCCACACCCCCAGCCCTACTTTTTTTAAATTTTTCATTTTGAAACAGGGTCTCTCTAAGTTGCTGAGGCTGGCCTTGAACCTGTAATCCTCCTGTCTCAGACTCCCAAGTATTTTTTTTTTGAGGTACCGGGGATGGAACCCAGAGGCGTTCTACCTCCGCGCTACACCCCCGGCCCTATTTTTTTTTTTATACTTTATTTTGAAACCGGGTCTCACGAAGTTGCAGAGGGCCTCACTAAGGAGAAAGAGAGAGAGAGAGAGAGAGAGAGAGCGCTGAGGCTGGCCGTGAACCCGGATCCTGCGGTCTCCGCCTCCCAAAGTACTGGGATTACAAGCGTGTGCCACCACGCCCGGCTCCAAGTATTTTTATTTTGAAACTGGGTCTCTTAAGTTGCCGAGGATCTTGCTAAGTTGCAGAGACTGGCCTCAGTGTGCAATCCTCCGGTTTCAGCCTCCCAAGTATTGGGGTTACAGATAAGCACAACCACACCCCCCTTGACAGGGTCAGCTCTGGATGCAGGAAGATCCCTATTGCTGGGAGAAAATGGGCTGGAGGGGAGAGACTGGGAGCCTGGAGAGGCTGGTGCTTAGGTCCAGATGAGAGGACATGAGCTGGAGAGGAGGTGATGGGATGGGGGGACAGGACTGAGAACTAACAGGCTGTGGGAAGTGTGGGGTTAGGAGTGAAGATGGGCCTGGGTCTGGCCCAGTAATTAGGTAGCTAGCCTTGTCTGAATCATTCATTTGTTCAGAAAGGGCCATCATCAGATACATCCAGACGGGATGTAAAGGAGGGAGCCCTGGAGCAGCACGGGAGGGGATGTCAGGAAGGGACAGGAATTGATACAATTCTTCATGTCACATTTCTGCTCTCTTCTCTCACTGAACACATGGCAGATACCCGTGGACCATGCCCTGTACCAGGTAATGATGGAACCTGTGCTGAGTTAACCATGCTAAGGAAAACAGAGCTGATCCCCGACATCCCAGGCCAGGGGTGCAGGGCCTGGGCAGGAGGAGGCCAGGAGGGCTTGGAGTTGACTTTAGGAGTCCAAAGGTGGGACCCTGAGGAACAGTGAGAGGTAGGAGGAAGTCAGGAGAGTCAGATCCCAGAACCCCAAGAGGAACATGTCTCAAAACAGGGTGGAGCATAGGACACCCCTGTCATATGCTGCCAGAGGCATGAACAGGCCCAGCGTCAGTTGAGTGGAGACAGGCAGAGCACAGTTTGGAGCAGAATTTGCCTGGATTTTGATCCTAACTCTGCCACTCACTAGCTGGGTGATCTGGCAAGTAAGAGAACCTCCACAGGTCCTGGTTTCCTCATCTGCCCAGTGGGATTAATAGTACAAAGGATATAGGAATGGGTGAGGACTGAATGAATTCATCTCTCTAAAGGATTTAGAATGCTCCCTGGCATTCTAAGCACATGCTCAGTATCCAATGTCAGCTGTTATAATCACTGACAAGCCGAAGTCTGTCTCCCATCCTCTCCTCCCCACCCTGTGTCCCAAGCAGGCAGGGGCAGTATCAAAGTCAACTTCATGGCCTGGTTGTACCCTGAGGCCTCCAGGGTGACAGGCCCTACGCTGGGCAACACTGGGGATACAGAGGTGAGCTCCCAGTCTGACGGGGGGGGGGGGGCAGGTATGAACAGACAGTCACCGTCATCAGTCCAGTTTAGGCCAAGCATTGAGAGAAACTGGCCTGAGGGACCATGTCTGATTCACCTCTGCCTATACCAGCTTCCCTCTGGGGTCAAGCCAGGCCCCCATGGACACTGCCTTTTTCATGGAGAATGTGAGACATTCCTCCAGCTCAGTCAGGATGACCCTTTGAACTTTCCTCTCTAACAAACACACTTCTCCCTCCCTTCCTAGCTAGCGCCTCCTGGCTCACCCTGTAGTTATGAGGGTGAAAGGTAGTTTCTGGGTCCCAGGCGCCCTGACCCCCATTGTAGCACATTTGGGGCACTGTAAGAGTCAACTGAGTAAGCAAGGCAGCCTAGAGGGTGAAAGCTTGGTTTGTGAGCAAAGCACAAGTCTGAGCGAGGAATCAGAGAACCTGGAGAGAATTCTGATTCTGCACTTCCCTAGTTTCTCCATGTGTCAAACAGGGGCTATGGCTCCTCCAGGAGGTAAGAAATAGAGAAGGTAACTCGCTCTACAGACAGTTAGCAAGAGAGTTAGTCCAGAGGAGGGAAAGGGAACAGGGTCTTGACCCCAAAGGGTTCGATGTCAGAACCTCACAGCCCTGGATCTTTGCCCCCAGATATGACTTTGATGTTAGGGGGAAGAGCGGCAGAGGTGAGAGGTTATGAGAGGATCCCACAGTGTGCACTCTGGATCCCGGAAGCGCATGGCTGCAGGTCTCAGGGAGGTGGGAGAGGGGGGCCCGGTCACCTTCACGGCGAAGTCGATGACCCTCTTGACACCCACGAGCGCGCGCAGCTCCGCCATCTTCCCGCTGCAGCCACAGGCCGGGTCAGCGCGCACTTTCTACCACTTAGTCCCGACGCTCCGCCCCGCCCCGCCGTCTCTCTCTTTGCGCCTGCGCGCCGCGCTGTCAGCCAGTCAATCACCGTGGAACCAGTTTCCCCGCCCCGACCTAGAACCAATCAAGAGGCCAGTGGATGGGGAGGCGTGGCATGCAGAGGAGGGCCAATGGGAAGCGGATTCCGAGGAGAGAGGCGGGATCGGGGAGGAGGGAAGCCAAACACATTGGTGAAGGGGGCGTGGCGGGGAACTAGGGGAAAGGTCGTGCACGGGAGGGAAGCTCTCCTGGAGCAGAGATGCTCCGGGCTTCCCCAGATTCTTCACAGTGCCTCCAGATCGACTCTTACCCTCCAAATCCCCCTTCTTCCTGTGTCTCCAAGTGCCTGTGTCCCCACTCCCATCCGTAACCTTGTTCCTACGCCTCTAAGGCGTGTCGCCCGGTTCTCTCCTTACCAGAGTTCCAGTACCCTCCATATCCGCCTTCTCCCCTGTCTTCAATTTTCCCCTATGATGTCTCCACACCCTCTCCATACGCCCACGTCCTCTCAAGCTTTCACTTCCGTGTGTCCACTCCACATTCGTGTTTCCATTTCCGCTAACCTTCCTCCATCTCCGCATTCCCTATAGGTTATGTCCTGATGTCCTCCCTAAGCCTCTGCACCCCCATGTCGGCGACCCCGGTCCGTGTCCCCCGTCCTCTCCATGCGCATGTCCGCATGTCCCCCAGAAATACACTTGGAGCCGCGACCCTAAAAGCCGTTCATTTATTCTGTCCCAGGCAGACGCGGTCACAGGCACACGGGGAAACCGCTGATGGCGTCGGTGCTCTGCACGATCATGTCCGCCAGCAGAAAGCAGAAGCCTGGCAGAGGGGAGCAGATGGCGGGTGGAGGAGGGTGGGCCCTAGGGCGGATGAACGGGCGGGCCCCGGGGATTAGGGATTGGGGTTTGGGGCTCCTGGGGCGTCTCTGTTCGGTCTGCGGGAGTCGAGAGTGGAGTGCGTTGGGAGTCCCTGAAAGTCACTGTGGGGTTTCCAGGGAAAGCGGTTGGGCAGTTTCTGGGGCAGGGGGTCCTCTGGGCAATCTCCTCCACCTTCTTCCCACTGTCCAGGTTACCCGCGAGAATATAGAAGGGTAAAGCCAGCCACCCCGAAAAATAGGACCAGGAGAAGAAGACGTCATTCCTCCACGAATTCTTCACCGTGTAGCCAGTCAAAGCGATCAGCAGTAGCAGCCCTGAGACACGCCCGCCCACCAGGTGAGCGCGGCCAGGTGAGCGCGGCCCAGGCTCCACCCGGGTCACGCCCCTTTAGAACCCGCCCGCGCGAACACGCCCACTTCCCCGGCCCGCCTCTAGCCCCGCCCCTGACCCCGCCCCTCCCGAAGCCTGTCCTCTCGAGCCCCGCCCCTCCCTCCTGCGGAGGCCCCTCTCCCAGGCCCACCCTCCGTTGGGGACCGCAGTCGTCTCACCGCTGAGAAAGAGCAAGGCGATCGTTATCTGGGCCCGCAGCGACTCGCCCTTATGGCACAGAATCCGCATCCCCATCATCACGGCCAAGAGGCCGAAGCCAGACGTCAGCACCATGCACGCCCCCGTCACGGCCAGCGTGGCTGGGGAGAGTGGGCCGCATCAGCCCCGCACAGGCGCCGCCCCTGCCGCGACAGCTTGGGTCGCAACCTAGAGCTCTCCGTGCCACCGCCGCCCACCCTCCTAGAGCCACGCTTTCCCAGCCCAGAGACAGGCATTTGGATGGGGACCCAGGACCTCGTCGGGACGGGCCGTTAATGTCGTGGTGGGGAAACAAGTCCACGAGTGGGGGTCTGCAGGGGCCCGGGTCTTGGAGGGCAGCTGGGTCGGAGCCTAGAGTGAAAGGGGTGGGGTAGGGGGCGTCTCGTCGCGGGCCCCGGGGCTGTCTGTCTGGGGGGCTCAGCAGTGTGGTCTGACATCTGGGTGGGGGGCCTCACTCTGGCAGGGGATGTTGGCGCAGATGTTGTTGGCACACTCCTGCCACAGGCCACTGTGGCCCCCATGGTAGCGGGTCCAGTAGTTGGTGGCAGTGGACAGCACCGTAAGGACGTTGGCCAAGAAGCTGAGGAAAGTGCCCCCGAACTGAAGGCTCCTCTTCACCCCCATACCAGGAAGGCTGCTGCTAAGGACCGCACAGGCAGAATTGGCCCACACCCCAGAGCCCCCCACTTCCGGATGTCTCCCTTCGGCAAAACCTCTGCCTGGGGCCTCTACTTCTGGCCACCTAAAGGCCTCTCCCTCAGATCCCCCCCAAGCTTCTCCCTTGGTAACTCTGCCTGGGGACCCACAGCCTCCTCCTCTCAGACCCCATTCTCTGTGCCCCAACCTTCCTACTAGAGACTCTGAGACTTTCTCATTGGAAGCCCCTGAGACCTTCACCCCCAGTCTTCCCAGGGACCTCCCTCCCCCAGTGGAATGTCCCTCCAGTCAGCCCACCCCTACACAAACACACACACCTAAGTAACTCACACCCAGTTAGCTCTCCAGGGCTTCTCAGACTCAGAGCCCAGAGGGGTGGGGGAAGGGAGACTGGGCCATCTCTATGAGGCAGCAGAAGTTCCAGAACCCCCTCTGCAGTGGCCATTTAAAGGGATAACCCTGCCATCTGGCTTGGTGGCACACACCTGTAATCCCAGTACTTGGAAGGCTGAGACAGGAGGATCACAGGTTCGAGGCCAGCCTCAGCAACTTAGTGAGACCCTCAGCAATTTAGCCAGACACTATTTCAAAATTAAAAAGAAAAGAAAATAGGACTGGGAGTGTAGCTCAGAGATAGAATGCCCCTGGGTTCAATTCCCAGTACCACACACACTAAATAAATAAATGGATACCCCCCAACAGATACACACACATATACACACATGCATGCACACACACCCCTTCTTAACCAAATGACAATATAGAGTCAGACAGCAAGCCAGGGGGCTGGGGGAGCTTGAAAACTATGACATGGTATCTCACATTCTTCTAGAAACTTCTTTTCCTTTGACTTCCTACACACCCCATAAACTCAGTCCACGGCTCTCTGACTGTGGCCTCTCAGGTCCCCATGCAGGCTTAGGGCTCTGCTACTCCCTCCCCTGCCGTGTAAATGCAGGTCTCCACTGAGGTTCCATCCTGCACCGCTTTCCAGGTGAGTAGCTGTAGTGACCTATGACCCTCTGAGAGCAACCAGAAATCCATCGCTGACATCTTCTGAGACCCAGATGTGAGTCTGTGCCTGCTTCCGGCTGCCCCCAAGGTCCTGACACCCTACCACATCCCAACCAAGCTCAGGGGATTGCACCAATCAGGCCAGAGCGCTGGGTGCTCTCCTTGCCCCCATCCTGCCCCTCACGCCCAGAGCCCTTGGACCCCCAAGCATGTTCCTCCTCCCAAATCTGTTTGGCCCATTCCCTCCTTTCCATCTCAGGCCCTGGTCCAGGTCAGGCCCTTCCCTCTCCCACCTGTCCCCTTGCCTGTGTCCTCCCTAACCTCCTGGTTTCCCTTCCATTTCCCCAGAGGGGTCTTTCTGGCACAGAGGATGGATGCTGTCTTTCCCTTGCTCACAATCTTCTCCTAACTCCCCATCACCCTCCAGAGAAAGCCCGGTGTGACATTAGCGGCTCCGCCTCCCATAGGCCTCTATCATCCTTTCCTGCCACCCCCACATTCTACATTCTGACCAAAAAACACCATGCTGCATCCCCTGGAAACTTCTGGATTTTCCATTACCTCATCTTTGGGCCCCTCTGCCTAGAGAATACTTTTCCTTGGCTCTCAAGAAGTTCCTAGCCAGGTGTGGTGGCACACACCTGTGATCCCATTACTTGGGAGGCTGAGATGGAGGATCACAGGTTCGAGGGCCAGCCTCAGCAACTTAGCGAGACCCTATGTCAAAATAAAAAAAATAAGCTGGGCGTGGTGGTGCACACTTGCAATCCCAGTACTTGGGAGGCTGAGACAGGGGGATTGCAGGTTCAAGGCCAGCCTCAGCAACTTAGCAAGACCCTATTTCAAAATAAAAAGAGCTGGGGGTGTAGCTTAGAGGTAGAAAGACCCTGGTTTCAATTCCTAGTACCAAAAAAAAAAAAAAACAAAGTTCCTAAATGCTGTTTCCCCAGAAAGGCCATCTCTATACCCCCGCCCCATAGGGTTAGGGCCTGAATCCAGGGCCTTGTGCATGTTAGACAAGTGCTTTACCACTGAGCTAAACCCCCAGGCCCCCTTTCAATTTTATTTTGAGCTGGTCTCTCTAAGTTGCCCAGGCTGGCTTCAGACTTGCCATCCTCCTCCCCAAGCCTCCTGAGTAGCTGGGATTTCAGGTGTGTGCCACCACACCCAGCTCGGGGTAGTCTTCATTGTCTTTCTGACTGCTCTCTGAACAGTATCAGCTGCTGGTCTCTGTCTCCCCTCATTCCCTGAGACTCTGAGCTCTTATTGGGCAGAGCCTGGCTGGGTCTGACTCATGTCAGCATCCCCAGCATGGGCCAGCTGAGAAGAAAAGAGAGCTAGCTAAAGCGAGGGCACAGGGAAGAAAGGAGAAAGGCAGAAACAGAAAGAAAGAAAAACACTAAAGAAGCTGCATGTTGTGCTGCGCACCTGTAATCCCAGTACTTGGGAGGCTGGGACAGGAGGATTGCAAGTTTGAGGCCAGCCTTAGCAATTTAGGGAGGCCCTCAGCAACTTAGCGAGACCCTGTTTTAAAATAAAGAATTCAGGCGGGCATGGTGGCATGCGCCTGTAATCCCAGTAATTGGGAGGCTGAGACAAGAGGATGGCAGGTTCATTGCCAGCCTTGTCAATTTAGAGAACCCCTGTTTCAAGATAAATAAATAACATAGGGCTAGGGGTGTAGCTCAGAGGTAGAATGCTCCTGGGTTCAATTCCCAGTAACACACACACACATACACACACACACACACACACACACACACCCCACACAATTGACCCCAAGTACAAAAAAAAAAAGGAAGGAAGAAAAGAAAGAGCACTAAAGTAAGGGAGACACAGACACAGGGCCCAGGGAGCCGCATCCACACAGGGCAGGCGCACCCTGCATGCCTGGCCGGCTCTCACCCTCCCTGGCTACCCAGAGTCACCCCCCCCCCCATGAAGCTGATATATACTTGGCTTCTGTGTTGACTGAACTAATTTTAGAATAATCAGATCTCAGCACATTTTTATTGAATGAATGAAGAAATAAATGAAGGGGGACGGGGTGGGAAGGAGGGAGGGACAGAGGCAGAATCTGACACTCATTTCCTCCGATGACACCTTCAGAGACCGGGGCCCCAAACCCATCCTGCTCTTCTTGCTTTCCACTCACATGGTTTCGTAGCCAGGCCGGTGGGCGCCACAGTGCGCTCCCAGACTCAGAGCACCTGGGGTGGTCAGAGAACATTGAAGCACACTCCCCCTGCCCTGCACCCTCCCAGTCCCCAGATCCCCCCCAGCTCCCAGGGAGGCGGGCTGGGTAGTCACCTGCACAGAGCCAGAGGAGAGCTGAGACCCAGCCCAGGTAGAAGGACCAAGAGAAGAAGGTCTGGATCATGGGGTGTGGGGGCTGATCCCATCGTTCGCTGGTATACACTGCCATGGCCACCATCATGGAGAGGGCTAGCAATGAGAGAGAAAGAGAGGGGCAGGGGGGGAGAGAGAGAGAGAGAGATCGATCAGCCCCACTGGGGGAACTCACTGGCTTTAATGCCCAAGTCCAACCCAGAGTACCTGCAGCAAAGGCCATGATGGTTGAAACCAGGGGGCCACGGCCTGGGGCCGACAACGAAGGGATGCAGGACAGGACCAGGAAGCCCATGGACACCAGGCCCCACAGCGCAGCCAGGATGCAAAAGCTCTGCGTCACATGGATGTAGCCTGAGTGCAGATGAGACGACTTCTGAGTGTCCGTTCCCCGCTGACCATCCTCTCTCTTGGGAGCCCCTCCCCCTTACCTGCAACCACGTCCTGATGCCCTGTGGGCCAGAGGCCTGAGTGAGCTGAGAAGGTGGGCCCCATGGCCACGAACCAAAAATTGGTGCTCAGAGCAACCAAGGAGGATGTCAGGCCCAGGGAGCCAGCAAGCAGGGCCAGCGACCGGCAGGGCTCCATGGGGCGAGCGCTGGGTTTCTGGGCTCCGGGGGATCGAAAAGTTGCTGACCCAGACAGCTGGGTCTTGGAGAGAGGAGGAGGCTGCGAGCCCAGAGTCCTGGGTCCTCTGAACGCCAGAAGGAGAAGCGAGCAAATAGAAGCGGTGGCTGGCGGCTAGGGGTCTTTTGCAACCTCAGAGGAGGCTGGTTTGGCTTCACGAGTCCCAGCCACTGACTCTTCACACATCCTCCCTTCCTGGGTTGCACAGACAACCAATGCCGTTCCTCAGCTCTCCGCTGGTCCCCCTACTGTGTGTGGGGGGAGGCCCTGGGGGTGTCTCATCATCCGTGGTTTAGGTGGTGGTTTAGAACTTGCCTCTTAGTGGTGGATTCTATACCTACCTCCCTCAACACCAAAGAGGGCTTCCTGGAAGGGGTGAGAGAGCAAGAGACACTTGAGAGCCCAGAGGTGGAAGCTGGCCAATCAGGCTCAGGTGTGAGTTAAATGGGAGGGGAGATGTGGCCAGAGCGGACAGTTGGGGACCTGTCATGCTTTCCTGTAGTTTTGCAACCTTCCTTTCTGGGAAAGGAGTGCCCCAGCTCCAGGGACTCCACTAAAGGAAGGGGTCTGAGGGCCAGAACTCCAGGCCTGAGGGAGGAAGGGCTGGGTCTGGGGCTCAGACTCCAGGTCCCTGGTTGAAGTTTATGTCCAGGACAGGCAAATGGGTGGAGAGTTAGGATTATTGCTAGAGTAGAAAGGAAGATCTGCCCATAGCCTCATCTGATAAATGAGTTAAGAGGCAATTGTGCTTTGGTGTGGGGCCTCCAGCCGCCATCTTCTCTTGCCTGACTCACTGCTGCAGCCTCCTAACAGGCCTCCTGCTTCTGGCCTCATCCTTTCCCAACACCTGCAGTATATACTCTGCACAGCATCCAGAAGTAGTTTGTTAAAATGTGATACAAGTCATGTCATTCCTCTGCTCCAAGCCCTTGAGTACTTTCCATCTCAGGTGAAAACCTAAATTCCTCTAAGGTCATACAAGATGCCATGTGTTCTGATCCCCACTGACTCTCTGACTTCATACCCGCTACTATAGTTTGAATATGGTGTGTCTCCTCCAAAGCCCACATTGAAATTTGGTTGTTGTGTCAGCAATATTGGGAGGTGGGGCCTAGTGGGAGGTGTTTGGGTCATGGGAGTGGATGAACAGGAGTTTAAATTATAATTTTTTTTGGTACTGGGGATTGAACCCAGGGGCATTCTATCTCTGAGCTATACCCCCAGCCCTTTTTATTTTTTTTATTTTGAAACAGTCTCACTAAGTTGCTGAGGATTTCATTACATTGCTGAGGCTGGCCTCGAATCTGCAACCCTCCTGTCTCAGCCTCCCAAATATTTGGATTACAGGCGTGCGTTACTACGCCTAACTAGAGATACATTTTTTTAAGGTAGAGCAAACATTATTTGCTCATACACCAGTCATTGGATGTGACAGAAAGAAGGGAATAAGGATGATCCCAATGTTTTTGGCTTAAGAAACTGGATAAAAATGATACTGTCATGGCGCATGCCTGTAATCCCAGTACTTGGGAGGCTGAGACAGGAGGATCGCAGGTTCAAGACCAGCCTCAGCAATTTAGTGAGACCCTCCCCAACTTAGTGAAACCCTGTTCAAAATAAAATAGAAAATAAAAATAGGGCTGGGAAGTGTAGCTCAGATGTAGAACTTCCCTGGGTTCAATTCCCAGTGCCACACACACACACAAAATGATATTGTCATTTCCTAAGATGGGGGAGACTGTGGGAGGAGCACTTGGGGGTGTGTGTGAGAGTGAGAGGTCAGGAACTTATTTTTAGACCTGTGACATTTGAGATACTGCTTCTTTTTCAAGCAGAATCTCCAGCAGTAGCTGCAGATCTGAGTCTGGAGTTATAATTATAACATCATTATTATTGCTAGAGTAAGACCCTATAAATATGATTACTGGAATAAGCCTGGATAAATATTTCTACTTATATAGGCCCCAACAAATTATTATTACTGAAGGCCTCAATTATCATTATGATTGGAGTAAGCCTTTATAGATTTAGTATTGTTATTTGAGGAGGCCCCAATAAATATTTAAAGAAATAAACCTCTATGCAATATAACATTTGTTTGTTTATTTATTTATTTATTTTTGTGGTACTGGGGATTGAATCCAGGGGTGCTCTACTTCTGAGCTGCACCCCTAGCCCTTTTTATTTTTTATTTTGAAACAGGGTTTCACTAAGTTGCTGAGGGTCTCACTAAGTTGCTGAGGCTGGCCTTGAACCTGCGATCCTCCTGTCTTGCCTCCCAAATACTGGGGGTACAGGCGTGCACGAATGCATTGGCTTGCATATAACATTTATTAGCATAGGCTGTAATAAATATTTTTATTACTAGAATTCACCTTGCTAAATAGTCTTATTATCTTATGATAAGCATGAGTAAATCTCCAAGCAGCTGGCATTCATTTATTGAATAAGCAAATAAATGAAGAGAAGGTCAAGGAACAGTGTGAAGAGGCAAGTGCAAGCTCAGAGTGTGGTGTTTCCAGTTGGAGGGGCCAATAGGGGAGGAGAGAGGAGGCGGGGGGGCACTGGAGCTGGGTGGGCTGGCAGGAAAATTGTTTTTTTTTTTGTTTGTTTTGGTACTGGGGATTGAATCCAGGGGCATTCTACCTCCAAGCTACACGCCCCCCCCCCATGGCCCTTTTTATTTTTTTCTTTTGAAACACTATGTTGCTAAGAGTTTCACTAAGCTGCTGAGGCTGGCCTCGAACCTGCCATCCTCCTGTTTCAGCCTCCAAAGTACTGGGATTACAGGCATAAACCACCATGCCCAGCTTGGGGTTTTTTTTTTTCTTTTTTCTGATCTCTTTATTTATCCTATTATCCTACACATCCATTTCTAGAAGTTGAACTTGACTGAGTCCTGGGTGGAGACTGTGTGACTTCTCTCCGTTCCCATCCCCCTAGAAACCAAGAAGGCTGGGCCACCCACCTCACACACGCCTACCACACTCACCTGTTTCTCTCACCCCAACCCAAGGATTCACACTTCAGTAGTTTCACATCAGTTTTATTAGTCCCCAAAATGTTGCTCTAAAGGATATTCTGTTTCTCTAACAACCAGTCTGGCAGGTGAGGGCTTGAGCCTTCTCGTCTCCCTCCCACCAGGCCCTATGTTCTTCCTCCTTCCCCCCTCAGGACACAGAAGTCAGGGACCCCTGCCCAGAGTCTAGGCCTGAGCCCCCTCATCCTCCCAGGAACCAGGATTTCAGGCCTCTAGACCTGCCCCCTCCTCTGCAGTGACCTCTTTTTAACTTGGATGAAGTCAGGCTCAGCGGGGAGTGGACAGGCGCCGACACTCATGCATCCGGTAGGCACACATGTAGAAAATCCCTGCAGGAAAAGAGATCCTGTTCTCCCCGCAAGTTCTCCTCGCCCATTCCCACCCCAGGAGACCCAATCCCGGCACCCTTTCCTCTCCGGGTATACACAGTCCCCAGAGTCCTCGGGTCTGCAGTCTGCCTTTTTTGGGGTGATTGAACCCAGAGGCACTCTACTTTCAAGCTACACCCCCAGCCCTTTATTTATTTATTTATTTATTTATTTATTTATTTTTGTATTGTTTTGTTTTAAACCAGGGTCTCCCTAGGTTGCTGAGAGTCTCACTATGTTGCTGAGGCTGGCCTTGAACCTGGGATCCTCCTGTCTCACCCTCCCAAGTACTGAGATTACAGGTGTGTGCCACCACACCCTGCTGTAGTCTGCCTCCAAACTCAGGGCTGTGGGATCCCTGTGGGACATCGGATGTCCCACACCCCACAGGGACACTCCACTTTGGAGGGTCATCTCACCCTCCGAAGTGCCCACTTGCACCAGACATGGATTTTCCCAGCCCTGGACCCCAGTACCTGCAAAGAAGGTCATGAGCAGGGCCACCCAGCCCAGGATGTAAGACCAGGAAAAGCGCCAGTCCCCGAAGCGGCGGCCCAGGAAGCTGACGGTGACTCCAGTGTAAATGGCCAAGGCCAAGAGGACGAAAAGGGCTGGGGAGAGAGGCAGGGGGCGTGGATGGGCAGGGGATAGGGCTGGGGAGAGAGGCAGGGGGCGTGGATGGGCAGGGGATAGGGCTGGGGAGAGAGGTGGGGGCAGGGATGGGCAGGGGATAGGGCTGGGGAGAGAGACAGGAGGTGTGGATGAGCAGGGGATAGGGCTGGGCATGGAGGTGGGCAGGGAGGTGGAAATGGGAGTGGGGAGGAGATTGGGGAGAGGGGTAGATGGGGTGGGGGTAGGGATAAGGTGAGGATGGGTTTGGATTGAAAGTGAGAGTAAAGATGATTTAGGAGGTTGGGAATGGGATGGGGATGGGACAGGGTTGGATTGTACAGGAAAGAATTTGAAGCTGGGCACGGTGGCCCATGCCTGTAATCCCAGTACTTGGGAGGCTGAGACAGGAGGATCACGGGTTCAAGGCCAGTCCATGCTAACTTAGGGAAACCCTGTCTCAAAGTAAAAAAATAAAAGGAGCTGGGAGGTTAGCTCATGGGTAAAGTGCCCCTGGGTTCAGTCCCCAGAACTCCCCCCCCAAAAAAAATTTTGAACCAGGTGTGGTGTTGCATGCCTGAGGCTAAGCCAGGAGGATCCCAGGTTGGAGGCCTGCCTTGGCAACTTAGTGAGACCCTTTTTCCAAATAAATATAAAATGGGGCTAGGGGCATAGTGTGGAGGTAGAATGCCCCTGGATTCAATCAGCAGTACCACACACAATTTTTTTTTTTTTTTGCGGTACCGGGGATTGAACCCATGGGCGTTCTACTTCCACACTACACCCCCGGCCCTATTTTTTATACTTTATTTTGAAACTGGGTCTCACGAAGTTGCGGAGGGCCTCACTAAGTAGAGAGAGAGAGAGAGAGAGAGAGAGAGAGAGAGAGCTAGCTGAGACTGGCCGCGAACCCGGATCCTCTGGTCTCCGCCTCCCAAAGTACTGGGATTACAAGCGTGCGCCACCACGCCCAGCGTCCACACACAATTTTTTAAAATTTTTTGAGTGGTTGTTGTCTCTGGTGCCCTGCAGGGAGGCTAACTCCCTGGAATTCCCTGAGTAACAGGAGTGTCCTTTTTACTCTGGAGCCCCTGGGACCACACTTGAGTTGATGAGATGAGATGACTCAGTAGGGGGTGGTCACCAGGAAGACTAACTGCCCATGATTAGAGGGTTGGAGCTTTGACCCTGAGCTATCAGCCCAGCTGCGGGGAATAGGGGGGGGGAGAGCAGCCTCAGTCTTGGGCCAGGGATTCCATCGATGGAGCCTGTGCAATGAAACTCGACCTGTGTTCCTTCATGTTTCTAGTCCTGAGTTGTATCCTCCCTAACAAAACTGTACTTGTAAGTAAAGCACTTTCCTGAGGTTTTTGTTTTGTTTTTCTGTACTGGGAGTTGAATCCAGGGATGTTTTACCTCCAAGTTATACCCCCAGCCTTTTGTGTTTTTTTGTACTGGGGATTGAACCCAGGGGCATTCTACCTCTGAGCTATATCCCCAGCCCTATTCTATTTTTATTTTTGAAACAGGGTCTCACTAGGTTGATGAGAGTCTCACTACTTGCTGAGGCTGTCCTCGAACCTGCGATCCTCCCGTCTCAGCCTCCCAAGTACTGTGATTAGCCACCATGCCCGGCTAACCCCTTTTCATTTTTTATTTTGAAACAGGGTCTTGCTAAGTTGCTGAGGGTCTCCCTAAGTTACTGAGGCTGGCCTTCAACCTGTGATCCTCCTGTCTCAATCTCCAGAGGACCAAGATTACAGTTGTGTGCTACCATGCTCAGCAGCACTTTTCTGAGTTCTGTGAGTTGTTCCAACACATTTTTTAACCTGACTGGGTTTCAGGAACTCCTTGAATTTGTAGCCAGCTAATTAGAAGTGGGGGTGCCCTGGAAACCCCACTTGCAGCTTGTGTTTAGGGACTGTGCCCCTAACTTATGGAATCTGCCACCAATTCTGGGTGGTTGGGACCAGAATTAAAGTGCAGTACACCAATTGGTGTCAGATTATGGTGGAATTTGAAATGGCCATGCCCTATGAAGAGGGAAGAGGAGGAGGAGGAGGAGGGAGGAGGAAGGTGGGAAGATAAGGTGAAGGAGGAGGAAGAAGGAGAAAGGAGGAGGAAAGGGAAGGAAGGAAGGAAGGAAGGAAGGAAGGAAGGAAGGAAAGGGAAGGGAGAAAGGGGGAGGAAAAAGAAGGAAGGGAGGAAGGAGAAGGAGGAGGAAGGAGGAGGAAAGAAGAGGTGGGAGGAGGAGGAGGAGGAAGGAGGAAGAAGAGAAACAAAGAAGGAAGGAAGGAAGGAAGGAAGGAGAGAGGGGGAAGAAGAAGAAGAGGATTAGGAGGAGGAGGAGGAGAAAGATATGGTCCTGCAGCTGGTTTTGGAGTGGCAGTGGGTGGAGTTTAGGGTGGGGTGGGGTTGAGAGTGAGGAGGAGCGGGCGATGCAGGTGCTGTTGGGTTGGGTCTGGACTGCAGGTGAAGATGCAGGAGCTGGAGACGGCAGGGAGGGGGGCTCACTCACTGGAGGCAAAAAACATGATGCCAGCGGAGAAGGGCCGGGAGAGGCGCGTGAAGGTGGACTGCTGAGCAAAGGCCAGGATGCCCATGATGATGCCCGAGGTGGCACACAGGGAAGACAGGATCATGAAGGCCCGGGTGGCATTCCAGTATGCTGTGGGAACATCCCATGGTCATTCCCGTGCCTCCCTGGCTCTCAGTGAGCATGCTGCTGCATCCGGGACCAGAATGCTTGCCCCTCTCCGAGTCTCTCACTCAGTTTCTCCTTTACATCTCTGCAAATACACTTGTTTTTCACCTGGAAAACTCCTACTTATCCTTCAAAGCTCAGCTCTCATGACCTCCTCTGCAAAGCATCCTTCACCTCCTGGGCATCATGCTTGCTTGCTGCTCTGGGTTGTGACTCTCTGTCTGTCTCCCCCTGCAGCCTGATTTCTCCCTGAGGACAGGGATTGAGTGGTTCTTGCCACAAACACCCCCAGCACAGGTTTGGTTTGCACATAAGCTTGGAGAAATGTTTGCTGAATGAATGAATGAATGAATGAATGCTGATTCCCTATATCCTCTTGCCAACAATAACCCTCTCCTCTCCTGCCTGCCCCCCTCTCTCTCTCTTTGTGTGTGTGTGTGTGTGTGTGTGTGTGTGTGTGTGTGTGTGTGTACTGGGGATTGATCTCAGGGGCATTCTACCTTCAAGGCGTATGCCAGCACGCCCGGGTCTCTGTCCTCTCTCATAATGCTCTTTTCTATTTCTTTCATGCCCTTTACCCATATATGAGAAGCCCTGTTCTTTTACTTTTACCTTGTTTACAAGGTTTTACATTTGTGTTTTGACAAATATCCAGAGCCAGGCATGGTGCTATACACCTGTAATCCCAGTACTTGGGAGGCTGAGACAGGAGGATCACAGGTTCGCGGCCAGCCTCAGCTACTTAGTGAGGCCTCCGCAACTTAGTGAGACCCTGTTTCAAAATAAAGAATAAAAAATAGGGCTGGGGGTGTAGCCCAGAGGTAGAATGCCCCTGGGTTCAATCCCCAGTTCTGAAAAGAAAAAAAAAAAGAAAAGAAAAAAAATATCCAAGAACTCATAGGGTGCGGAATGTCCCTGAGGTTTCCCGTTTCATGGCCCCCAAGGATGACAGATGAACTGACGACCCTCACCAAACCTCCCTCTCTCCTGTTCTGCAGAGATAAGATGAGGCGGTGACTGAGAGCCATCCATCCGGCAGTTCCCAGGCTGAAGTGGAGGAATGGGAGAATTTCTCCAATGGGTCAGCCACAAGTGATGAATATGTCTGAAGTCAGGCTGACCGGACTCTGAAGGCCAGGACACAACTTTCTGCTGCTCCCTGCCTCAGTTTACCCCTTTGGCAAATGGATACATGCCACCTCTTTCTCAGGGCTGGTTCCGTGAGATGGGGTAGGTGAGATCCCCCTGAATACAAAAGTTGGGTAGAGATGCGTTCTTCCTCTCAACCCACTTGGGAGAATGTTTGACTATTTGAGATCTGATCTATTATTATCATTATTATTATTATTATTAGTGCTGCGGATTGAACCCAGGGGTATTCTACCTCTGAGCTACAGCCCCAGCCCATTTTATTTTTTATTCTGAAACAGGGTCTTGCTAAGCTGCTAAGGGTCTAAGTTGCTGAGGCTGGCCTCGAACCTGCCATCCTCCTGTCTTGGCCTCCCAAGTACTGGGATTACAGGTGTGAGACACCAGGCCTGCTGCTGACCTGTCTATTCATATACACAATTGAGCCACTCTCCTGGCATTTCTGGGAGATGGCAGAGGGTTAACCCCTATAAAGTACTTAAAATAATAGCACATAGGACAGCACCCAACAAATGCAGGTTGTCATTATTCCTATTATTAGTAGTGCACAATATATTACTATGTTAAATATTGTGCAATAGATCTAGTAACTTATAAATTATCAATTTATTATATCACAAAATACCTTAAATACAATATATTATAAATTGTTATTATATGTACTATGCATAATATAATATATACTACATTATTAGTATATTATGTAATATACTACCTATCTTTTTGGGGGTTAGTAGGGATTGAATCTAGGGGCATTCTACCTATGAGCTACACCCCCAGACCTATTTTATTTTGAAATAGGGTCTTGCTAAATTGCTAAGGCTGGCCTCAAACTTGCAATCCTCCTGTCTCAGCTTCCCAGGTACTGGGATTACAGGATTGCACCACTACTCCCAGTATATACTGTCTGTCTCTATGTATGTATGTATTATGTATGTATGTATGTCTCTCTCTCTACACACACACACACACACACACACACACACATTACATTACATAGTCTGACAAGCCACATGTAGTAAAAGGTATTTCACTCAGTATTTAGCACATTTACAGTTTCTGTGACTCTCCCCGCCCCCAGCCCAAACGTAGTTATGGGCCCAGAGCAAATGTTTATAAAATGCTGTTCTGCCTACCCCAGCCCAAACTACTGTGCCTGACACCTTATTGTGTCAGGAAATGCCACCTCCCCAGCCAAACCTCCAAACTGGGACCCCTTGCCCTGCAACCAGAAAACCCTGGTTCTGCCCCTTCCATTCTGAGCGACCTTGGGCTGGCCCTGGCCCAAGGCATGCCCGACCGACCGGCTGCGGCTCACCAATGCTCTCCGTCTGCAGGTAGCACTTGTTGCCCAGGCAGTACCGCCACAGGCCCTGGTGGGCGAAGGACCCCGACAGCCGGTACTGCATCCAGTGGTCCGTTGCTGTGGCCACCACCAGAAGGATGGTCCCCACCCAGGCACAGAAGAGGCCGCCACCCATGAAGCTGTACATGGTGATCTGTGGGGAAGGGGAGAGATGGGACTGGGGGCTGGACTCCTGGGTCCTGGAGGAAAGGACTCGGGAAGGAGAGACCAGGGACCCCTGAGTCCTTTGAGGGGAGGAAGCTGGGGGCCTGGATTCCTGGGTCCTAGAGGAGGAGGGGACTGGAACGCCATGTCCCTGGGAGAGGAGGGGGGCTGGGAGCCTAGACCCCTGGATCCTGGGGAAGGAGCTGTGGGTGCCATATCTGGTGCCTACCTGAGTGGCAGAGCCTGCTCTGAGCCCTCCTTCTGCCACAGCCCCTCTGCGCAGACTAAGCTGAGCCAGGTCGCTGGTCTCTCTGCCCCGTGGGTCCCCAAAATCCCTTAAGCCTCCCCACACAATGGTCCCACGGCCCAGCAGCTTCCAGCAGGCAGAAGTGCAGCGGTGGCAGAGGCTGCGAATGGAATTCGCTGAAGCAGGGATCCAGGTGGCTCCCGCCCCAGCCCCTGGCCCGCTGGCCTCTCTCTGTGACCCTCCCCGGACCCCACCCCTCCTCACAGGCCTTGCTCATGGCATCGCTGGGCTAGACTGGGCTGCGTAAGCACGCACGACAAACACACTGAAATCGAGGCCAGCCATCCATTTATTTATTGTTTGATTAGGGCTTCTCCAAAAAGCAGGAAACCGTGTTCGTGGGAGACCGTATAGGTGTCTAGATATATTGGGCCAGTGGGATGGATTCCTCGTGGGGTGAGGTCAAAGGGTTGTGAGAGCTGGGGCTGGGACAGGAAGGACGCTAGGATGGAGATGGGCTGGGGCTGGAGTGTAGGATGAAGTTAAAGGTGAGGAGTGGTGGGGCAGTGGCATGTAGAGAATGAGGATCAAGAAGTTGGGAATGAACTAGGTGTCGTGGCACATAACTATAATCCCAGGACTTGGGAGGCTGAGACAGGAGGATCACAGTTGCTGAGGCCAGCCTCAGCAACTTAGTGAGACCCTCAGCAACTTAGCAAAGACTGTTTCAAAATAAAAGGCTGGGTATAGCTTGGAGGTAGAATGGCCCTGG
>PVJS01034486.1:8643-21650 GCA_004027185.1 Glis glis | reverse complement strand
ACACACAGTCACCTCGCCTCCCACCCAGGGCACGCTCACACACACACACAGTCACCTCGCCTCCCACCCAGTGCACACTACCACAATGTCACCTCACCTCCCACCCAGCGCGCGTGCGCACACACACACACACACACACACACACAGTCACCTCCCATACACTACTGGCTCGGGAGACGTGGGCCTGGATGAACGCAGACGCTCACTCACCGCTTAGTGTGGTCACTCTGGCCTGTTCCTAGTCAGCTTCATTTTCCTCTTCTGGAAAACTGGCTAACCATAGCACCTAACTCACAGGTTTTATGTCCCAGAGCCTCACCAAATGATTAAATAAAACCAGTGTCACCACCCAAATCTACCCACTCACTCCTACGGTGTAGACCCACGCTTCCCTTCCTCTGCCAGTGCCACCTACCCCGCTGGGCTTGACCCCGTGGCTCTGCACCTGCATCCGCCCTTCCAACCCAGAGTGCACGAGCTTCTCTCTTCATGGCCCCGCTTCTGAAGACTGGAGTGGAGACTCAGAGAAGCTTCACGTGTTTAGAAAATTATCCGAGACTTAGAAATAAGGTGGGGAGTGTACTGGATACTCTTTCAAAGCTACACTAGGAGCCAGGTGTGGTGGCGCACACCTGTATTCCCAGTACTTGGGAGGCTGAAACAGGAGGATTGCAGGTTTGAGGACAGCCTCAGCAAGTAGACTCTCATCAGCCTAGCGAGATACTGTTTCAAAAATAAAAATAAAATAGGGCTGGGGGTGTAGCTTGGAAGTAGAATGCCTCTGGATTCAATCCCCAGTACCAAAAAAAGAAAAAAAAATGGTCTAGGGATGTAGCTCAGAGGTACAATGAATGCCCCTGGGTTCAATCTCCAGCCCTACACATACACACACATACACACACACACACACACACACACACACACACACACATGCGCACAATATGGATCAACAGGCCCCGTAAGGGTGATCTGACTCTCTAGGGGAAGGTAGCTTAAGACCCAGACTGTAAAATAAGATGTTAAAGAGGAACAGAGGTTTGGTAAATTGGAAGTGAGGAAGTGATTGTCAGTCAGGAAAAGAACCCAAAGGTCATGGATGGTTCTACACCCCATAGAACTTGTCACCCTGCTCTCCCCTCCCTGATGAGATAAACACATCTCCGCTCTCCTTCCTATAATTTGTATGAGAACCGAGTTTTGAAACGATGAAAACATTTGCTTTCGTCCAGATCTCGCATTTGGAGAGAGGGCCAGAGTCAGGGCGGGAGGCCCCTGGAGGGTGGAGATCGGGAGGAAGAAGGTTGAAGCCCCCGTGGATGGAGGGGCTGCGCTCCAGGCGGGAGCCTGTGTTCTGAGCTGGTGGTGAGTGGAGGTGTGTGGGTGTGGAGGGCTGTGAGGTGGGGGGGGCAGATAGAACGACAAATGTGTGATTGTTGAACAACCGTGAAGCAAAGCAGAGCCAAGCCCGCTGGCTGGTCCCTCTGCCTAAACCTGAGAGAGCAGGGGGCGAGGAAACGGGCTCCACCGGAGAGGGTCTCAGGATGAGAGAGCTGAAAAACTCCTCAGGACCTAAAAGGAAGGTTTCGGGCTCAGAGTTGAGGCTGAAGGTTCCAGAAGGCTTGTGATAAGAAGCATTTTGGAGGAGGTGGGTGGATATGGCAGATGGTCCAGGGATGAAGCTGCCCTGCTGCAGGGCTGGGTTCTGGCTGCTGGGCGGGACAGCGGGTTCTGGGTGGCGGGACTCACTGGGCGGGCAGGGGAGACTGCATGTCGGTCATGCTCATGTTGGCTTTAGCAATGCTCCTAGAAACCCCCTCTCCCAGGTTCGCAGACCATCCTTCGTTCCAAAGGTGAAGGTTTCAGTGGGCCCGACAGTATTCTCAGAGACAGTACTCCCGTCTTGGGTCTCACCTGTGGCCCTCGCAGGCCCTGCCCTAAGCCTGCGGATTTAAAGGAGAAAGACGGGAAACTGCGTCACACCAAGTGCTCCAAGTGACTCTGATGACGATGCAGACTGAGTCACGGGGTTTAGATTGGACCCTCTGTTTTGCTAAGGAGATGGTCCACTGGCTCCTGCATACATTTCTGCACAATATTCTGGCAAAGTTATTCCAGAATCTTTCCTAGCCACCAGGTGCATCCCTAGGGCAAGGTAAAGCGGGCTAGAGTGTAACTTCTCTGTAATACCCGCTCCCCATTGCTCTATGGGTAGAACCTAGTTAAAGAACATGGAAGCCAGGCGTGGTGGCGCACACTGGTAATCCCAGCACTTGGGAGGCTGAGACAGGAGGATCGCAGATTCGAGGCCAGTCTCAGCAACTTAGACACTCAGCAATTTAGCGAGACCCTGTTTCAAAATAAAAAATAAAAATAGGATTGGGGGTATAGCTTGGGGGAAAAATAAAAAATACAGCTGGGGGTGTAGCTCAGAGATAGAATGCCCCTGGGTTCAATCCCCAGCACCAAAAAATAAAACCAAACAAAAGAGAGAGGAGAGAGAACCATGGAGAAGAGTCTGTGGGGGAAGCCACTGAGGGGAGGGCGGCCGGGGTGTTATGGAGCCGCCCACCTGCAGGTCAGGGCTCCCTCGGTGGTGGAGGCACCACGTCCCTGTGGACCACGGAGGGGAACAAGGCCTGGTTGCAGTCTAGCTCTGAGCACTCAGAGCTGCGAGGCCATGGCGGGCAACGACCTCTCGAGGCTCAGTGCCTTCCTTTGGAAGATGGGAGGACAGCAGGTCCTCTTTCAGACTGTTGTGAGGCTTATGTGCTGCGAAGAATATCAATCACTCAGCACAGAGCCCGGCGCATAGTAAGAGCCGGCTCTTACTATCAATCCTTTATTCATTCAACAAACACTGAATAAAAATGACCAAAAAAAAAATTAGACGAACATGGTCCCAGCACAGGTTGAGCTTACAAGGTAGGAGGTCGTAAAGGAGCATTTCACTCTAAAGGAATAGAAGGGCGTTTGATTTTTGGTGGTCCTGGGGACTGAGTCTAGGGGCATTCTACCTCTGAGCTACACCCCCAGCTGTATTTTATTTTGAAACAGGGTCTTGCTAAGTTGCGGAGGGCCTCAGTAAGGAGCAAGGCTGGCTTTGAACCTGTGATCCTCCTGTCTCGGTCTCCCAAGTAGGATTACAGGCATGTGCCACCATGCCCGGCTTTAGTTGTTAAAGTGACAGGAAAAGAACGGCGGGCGAGCACTGTTTGATGAGACCAGAGCTGTGCTCCTGCCCTTCTCTGGCTCCCTCTCTTGGAGCAAGAGTAGATTCCCGAGGTCCCAGGAAAGGGCGTGCCTTACCCTGACCCCGAGTCTTCAGCTTTACAGGCTAGATCCAGTTGTTACCCCTACCCCGACCTGGGTCTGAGAGCTTGGCGACCTGGAGCTATTGTTACTTCTGTCAACTTCCACATTCCTCCCTACCTCAGATGTTCCAAGTTTCTTCTTAAAAACCCTCCCTTACCTGCGAACTGCAAAGTGAGGTACAATTAAGTGAATTTGAGGACCAAAAGAGGAACAGGAAAGGGGGCAGAACCCCCGTTCTGCTCATCAGAGCAGGCAGCTGGATGGGATCAGGCTGGGCCGGAGGGAAAGCTGAACTCGGAGCGGCAGGCCCACAGAAGGCGCGGTGGGAGCCTGGGGTCGGGCAGGTGAGAGGAGTTGAAGGTTAACTGCTGGCAAATAGCAAGATCAAGGGCGCTCACCCAGCAAGCTACGGGCAAAGGTGCACGTGGGTCCTGCAGAGGCAGGAGGGGCTCCATCTCAGACACCATCTGCAAGCCCGTCCATACCCCAGGGTCTTGTTCAAATAAAGCCTTCTACTTCTGTGGCACGGTGTCCCTAGGGGAGGAGGAGGCAAGCCGCAGGAAGACCAAAGCCCCCCACATACCTCCAGATTTGTAGACTGCTTTGAAACCAATCGGTGGTTCGGAAGCCCTCACCCTTCCTCGTGGCTGCTGTCTGCAGTGTTGGTATGAACCGCATTTGGAGTTGAAATCGGCAGCCAGAGGGGTCTGGTGCAGTAGGGTAAACCAGAGCCAGCACTTCCCAACAGGAACTTTTAGGCAAGTTACCTCACCCTCGAGGAGACGGAGACTCCTCTTCTGCAGCCTAGGGGTAACACCACCCACTTTTAAGTTGCTGCCCTTAATTGTGATGATTAAAGGTCTATCTGGTGGTACTGTAGGTAATTAAGTCGCTCACACGAGGTTAGCCTATATACATCAATATACGGCAAAGACGTAGAGACCCTCTCTCTGAAAGACTGTGATCCTCATGCTTCTGCCCCCGAGAGACCAAGAAATCTCTTGTAATCAAATGTTTCTTTCCTCTGGCCAGCCAAAGACAGAGGTAAGACAGACGCCTTAGAAGTATGTTCACAAGAAAAAAGCAACAGCTGGGCATGGCAGCACACGCCTGTAATTCCAGTACTTGGGAGGCTGAGACAGGAGGATTGCAGGTTTGTGGCCAGCCTCAGCAACATAGTGAAGCCCTCTGCAACTTAGACCCTGTTTCAAAAGAAAAATGAAGCCAGGTGTGGTGGTGCATGCTTGTAATCTCAGTACTTGGGAGGCTGAGACAGGAGGATCGCAAGTTCGAGGACAATCTCAGCAAGTAGTAAGACTCTCATCAACCAACAAGACCCTGTTTCAAAAAATAAAATAAAAATAAAAAATAAATAAAAATAAAAATAAAAGCCCTGCATGGTGGTGCACACTTGTAATCCCAGTACTTGGAGGCTGAGACAGGAGGATCACAGTTTCGAGGACAGCCTCAGCAAGTAATGAGACTTTCATCAACCTAGCGAAACCCTGTTTCAAAATAAAAATAAAATAAAAATAAAAATAATAAATTATTTCAAAAATAAAAATAAAATAGGGCTGCGGGTGTAGCTCAGAAGTAGAATGCCTGAGTTTAATCCCCAGTACAAAAAAATTAAAAAAAAAAAACGAAATAGGACTGGGGGTGTAGCTCAGAGGCAGAATGCCCCTGGGCTCAATCCTTAGGACCCCAAACAAAACATCAACAAAACGAAGGGTACAGTCACTGGAAAGGCCTCTCTAGCACCCAGCTTCAGTGATTTCTTCTTAGGTTCCTCAGAGCTTTAACTTCACAATTGAGATAACAGACTCTCATATGGCTTATTTATCTACTTGTACCTTACACTGCAATCCATTACGAGGCTGTGCTCAACATCAGGATTCACAATCGTGTCAGACTAGATGTAGCGTTACAAAGGACGGGATTTAGTCGGGCCTGGTGGTGCACGCCTGTAATCCCAGTACTTGGGAGGCTGAGACAGGAGGATCGCAGGTTCGAGGACAGCCTCAGCAAGTAGTAAGATTCTCATCAACCTAGCAAGCCCCTGTTTCAAAGTAAAAATAAAAAATAGGGCGGGGGGTGTAGCTCGGAGGTAGAATGCCCTTGGGTTCAATCCCCAGTACCACACACATAAAAAAAGGACGGGATTTATCCTGCTCTGTGACCTCAGGGGAGGCAGAGGCGGGGCTGTGTGGGACAGGCATGCGCATATGCTCCTACACACCTGTTCTCCATGCGAGGTGCTCTTTATCCTCAAGCAGTGTACAATCTGGACTTCTGGTACAATCCTAAAGAGGACAGTAGTGCATTCTCCAAGGGTATGAGGATTCTAATAAGGTTTCTGATAAGAAAATAAATCGGCAAGTATTTCTATCACTGTAAGAGAAAATATGAGACCCTGATTCAGATTCAAGAGTTTTCTTGGAGAGAGGACTTAGAAACGGTAAACTGAAAAGCAACGTAAACAGGTGAAGCTGTTACAGTTAAGGAATGCCAGGTTCGAGACAGAAATGGTAAATGAAGAAAATTAGGACAAACTCTTTTGGGTTTAAATGAGGATTCAGAAGGCACAGGCAGAAGGTTCTGCTCTGGGGAGAAACAAGTAGGGAGGTAGCAAGAAAGGTTATTTTGTTAAGATCCCACTGAGCAGCTGCTGTGTAGCTTTCTGAACAGTATTACAGCCTGTTGCAAGCACCAGGTACCTTTGGCAAAAACCATCCAATTTAAGACTGAGCTGCCAGCAGTTAACACTTAGCTCATAAACTGCTGCAACAGAGAAATCTTGAGAATATCACACCTTGACCTTCTCATTGCTCCTGGAACTAATAAGGAACTAGATGGCCTGAAAAATTAGACTGGGGAAAAAAAAATGGAGGAAGGGTTGGCACGTGCCAAGGGCCCCCTCTAGCGGTTCTGGGAAAAAATGAAGTCATTTGGGATTTAGGATACTGGGAGAAAAAGCTGAAGAAAGCCTCAACCTCACCAACCTCTGAGGCCATTTCTAATTCTCTGAGGTCATTTTGAATTCTGAGGTGGCAGGAGATCCCCATGCCTCAAAAGCCTCTCCCAGCAAAGGTCTTGGGAGTGAACCTTTGCTACATTTTAAGTGCTTCTAGCCTTACTCCCAAATGATTTGGCCTTAAACCCATATCCTCAAGCTCCGTTTTCTATGATTTTTTTCTTTTTTCTTCACATCTCTATGTACTTGTTTCCAGTCTTTACAACATGATTTGTGGTACTGGGATTGAACACGGGCACTCTACCACTGAGCTACACCCCCAGTCCCTTTTCATCTATTTTTGGGGGAAGTACTAGGGACTGAACAGAGGCATTCTACCTCTGAGCTACACCCCCAGCCCATTTTACTTTTTGTTTTGAAATAGTCTCGCTAGGTTGCTGAGTCTCACTACATTGCTGAGGCTGCCCTCAAACCTGCAATCCTCCTGTCTCAGCCCCCCAAATACTGGGATTACAAGCATGCACCACCACTACCAGCCTCTTATTTTTTGAAACAGGGTCTTGCTAAATTGCCCAGGCTGGCCTCGAGCTTATGATCCTCTTGCCTTAGCCTCCATTGCTAACAGGCATGCATCACATGCCATTATTCTTAGTGGCTGAACAATTTTAGGTTGAATTTGCCACTACACACCCTGATGTGTGTGTTTGATATTCAGCTTGCCAGGTCCTGATCTGAACTACAAAGAATCCTTAAAAGACACCATTCAGATGCTAATGTCTGTTTGCAACTGACTTATACCGACCAATGTGATGACTTGAGAGAGTAAATATATCCATGTTCTTTGCAGACCTAAGCTCCCGCCTGCCTCCTCTCCCTGTGCAGTTACTGGCTGACACAAGGGCTCTTACACCCAGGAGGCTCTCGTCTCTAGGAAGGGAGACTGACACATGATGGCAGATTTATGGAGCAACACTGGCATCTTCCACACAGGAGACTGGCAGCCAAAAGTAACCCAGTCCCCCTAGGACACAGAGACAAGTGACCAGAGTGTACCTGAGGAGGTGGTGTCTAAAGAAAACGGTAGAGCAAGGAGGGAAAGGGCAAAGAAAACTACAGATGGCAGTGACTTATGCCCTTAAAATCTGTTTCTCTGTGCTATCAATCAACACTGTGCAAATGTGACCCCCCACCCCATTTTCATAGCTAACATGAGAAGCAGAGCCGTGCCTTAGGACGTCTGCGCCGCTGAAGCAGGAAAGCCAGGATTCCGTTCTGGCTCTGTCAGCTTCTGATGTGCTTACTTATTCACTTGAGTTGCTTGCCTAATCCAGGCTTCAAATTTCCTCATATGCAAAATTAAAAATATTAGACTAAAAAAATTGCATCTCTGGGTCTAAATATATCCTGGTATTTTTAGCTTTAGAAAAAGTGTAAACAAGCTGGGCATGGTGGCACACACTTGTAATCCCAGTACTTGGGAGGCTGAAACAGGAGGATTGAAGATTTGCAGCCAGCCTCAGCTACTTGTGAGGCTCTCTGCATCTTAGTGAGACCGTTTCAAAATAAAGAATAAAATAGGGCTGGGGATGTAGTACGGAGGTAGAATGCACCTGGGTTCAATCCCTAGTACCGCAAAAAATAAAAAACCATATATATATATATATATATATATATATATATATATACAAGAAAACCATATTTAACAGGACATGCTTTGCAAAGTCTGAGTTCTTGCCAAAATAATGTTCCTTCTAGAAATGTTAACTCAATCAACCCACTTTATCAAACATTACTTAATGTGACCAAAATAAAGGCCATAGCACACTTCTGGGCAGCAGACTATTGAAATAATTCTGTTGGTATTAACTTTTCCCAGATGAAAGGATAATTTCTACCTTACTACATGTAATTTTTTTTTTGCAGGAACAAGTAATTTTAAAACAACAACCCTCAAGTAGGAAAGCTCCTCCTAATGTACAGGAGGTAGGAGGTCAACGCTCCATCACCACTTTTTTAACTGAATGAATGTGCAGCTGGCTTCTGGTGACTCTACCCCGCTTAGCTGGCAGACTCAAAATAAACACGCAAGCCTGGGTTACTTACGAGTGTTCTAGAACGAAGAACTATGCCTGAGTAGAACATAAAAAAGAATACTCCTATTCCTACTACAACAAATCCTTACTTAAGACAGAACATGCTCTGCACCTCTGTGGCAAGCGTCCCAGCGATTCAATGCTGTGCCCTGCAAAGACCATTTGCCGGGGATGGTGCAATCTTTTGTGTGTGTGTGTGTGTGTGGTATTAGAGATTGAATCCAAGAGCATTCTACCTCTCAGCAACATCCCCAGCCCTATTTTTTGTTTTGAAACAGCGCCTCATAAATTGCTGAGGGTCTCATTAAGTTGCTGAGCCTAGTCGTGAACCTGCGATTCTTCTGCCCCGGCCTCCCAAGTACTAGGATTATAGGCGTGCACCACCACCAAGCTAGTGAAATCTTAATACTCTTCTCTTCCTAACACTAGGAGCCTCCCCTTGTGGAAAAAAGAGCTAGTTCTCCAGAGTTGTAAGGAGAAAATTTTCTTTTAAAAATTAAACATATAAGCCGGGCGTGGTGGCGCACGCTTGTAATCTCAGTACTTTGGGAGGCAGAGACTGGAGGATCCGGGTTCGCGGCCAGCCTCAGCTCTCTCGCTCTCTCTCCCTGTCTCTCTCTCTCTCTCTCTCCTTAGTGAGGCCCTCCGCAACTTTGTGAGACCCGGTTTCAAAATAAAGTATAAAAAAAATAGGGCTGGGGGCGTAGCGCGGAAGTAGAACGACCCTGCATTCAATCCCTGGTACCGCAAAAATAAATAAATAAATAAATAAATAAATAAATAAATAAATAAATAAATAAAAAAAAATAAAAAATAAACATATTTCCAAAAATAGACTTGCTATTGCTTACTTTAAAAAGAAATCCTACAAAACTCATCTTTCACCTTTTGCCACTTTTCTGATTATTTATACTATAGTAAAACCATTGTTTCTATAACCTGCATCATTTCCTAAGAAAATTACTTATTTTAACTAGACAAACCCTAGTTCACTTACACTAATCATGTTTCACATTTTGTGTGTGTGTGGGGGGGTGCTGGGGATTGAACCCAGGGGTGTTCTACCTCCAAGCTACACCCCCAGTCCTATTTTATTTTTATTTTAAACAGTGTTGAGGGCCATCTTAGGACCACACATCGAGATTACATCTTGGACCAACTCGGCTGTGTACACAGCGCCTGGTGGAGTGGAATCTGTCTGCAAGCGGACAAATTCCCTGGAACCTGATGGGATTGATAGCGTGTGACTCTGATGTCCTCTCCATCTACTAGAATGTTTAACTCCTCCTTCCTCTCAACTGTCTTATGCCTCTCTTTATCTGGACCTGTGATACTCGCTGGTTCCTGTGTTTGTTTTTATGATGCTTTGTCTAAACTTTCAATAAAGGCAGGATACCGGCTGCTAGAAGCTGATTTTTGAGTTGCCTCCTCTCTAGCTGACCCCGATATTAAAATAATAATCTTGGACCCAGAGTCATTCATGCAAGTGACTTCAGCAAGCAGCGACCGCGGCACTGATCTATCACAAAACAGGGCCTTGCTAGGTTGCTGAGAGTCTTATTATATTGTGGAGGCTGTCCTAGAACCTGCAATCCTTCTGTCTCAGCCTCCCAAGCACTGGGATTACAGGCCTGTGCCACTACACTTGGCTCATGTTTCACATTTTTAAAAAGGTGTAAGAATTTTACAAAAACCCTTCATTAATAGACTGATTTCTAGCTGGGCGTGGCAGTTCATGCCTATAATCCCAATACTTAGGAGGCTGAGACAGGAGGATTGCAGGTTTGAGGACAGCCTCCACAATATAATGAGACTCTCAGCAACCTAGTGAGACCTTATTTCAAAACAAAAACAGTCTGGGGGTGTAGCTCAGAGGTAGAATGCCCCTGGGTCCAACCCCCAGTACCACCAAAAACAAAAAAAAACTGGTTTCTGAGAATCTATTTTAGGAAAATGATCATAAACTTCTAAAGTTTTATATGTAAAAGTATTTATCAAATTGTTTGCTTTTAATTCATAACCAAAAGGAAACAATCTAAGCCTCCAGTATATTTAAGTAAATTATGCGAATTCTACTTGAATATGGCTATTAAATTGTTTCTAAATAATTTAAACAGGAATATTTTATACTGTATTACTAAGTGAGGAATCCAGGATATAAAATTATACAACTAGTATAAATATAGAAATAAATAGCCACAAAACTTTTTATGAGGGTTTTGAAGGAAATGCCCCAAAATGTTAATAGAGGCAGTTTGGGTGACAAGGTGATTTTAAAATGTACTCTTCAAATCTACTAAGTGAATATAATAAATTTGTAACACTATTAACAAAACTCCAAGTGGAAGAATCAGTATTACTGAAGAAAGAACTACTTAAGATTTTCTTAGGAATCACTGGCTAATTCCTTGGGTGAGTATCCTTTTGCTAATTTTCTAGATTAAGAATGCACATGATTTTCACATTTTTTCTATTCAATCTCATTACAGTTAATAGTGACTAATATAGCTAACGGTATGGGGTTTTTTTGTGTGTGTGGTACTGGGGATTGAACCCAGGGGCATTCTACCTCTGAGCTATATCCCCACCCCTATTTTATTCTTTATTTTGAAGCAGGGTCTCATTAAGTTGCAGAGGGCCTAAGTAGCTGAGGCTGGCTGTGAACCTGTGATCCTCCTGTCTCGCAGTATGGATTTTTAAGAACACATTCTGTTTCAATATTTAGGTGCTTTATTGTTACAAATTCACTGGGGTTTCATTATATTGATTTTTTTTTTTTTTTGCAGTACTGGAGATTGAACCCAGGGGCATTCTACCTCCGAGGTATACCCCAGCCCTATTTTTTGTTCTTTATTTTGAAACAGGGTCTCACTAAGTTGCAGAGGGCCTCACTAAGTAGCTGAGGCTGGCTGCGAACCCAGATCCTCCTGTCTCAGCCTCCCAAGTACTGGGATTACAAGCGTGCGCCACCACGCCCGGCTTACATTGATATTCTTGAGTCGATGCTTGAGAACAATACTAAGAAGTTCTAGAAATTATACTATGTTCACAATATCCCTTGAACTCTGTCTTAGGTGGAACTTACTTATACCAATTTCTGTATTATGGACAATTAGTCATATCAAAGCTAAGCTATAGGTCATACATCATACACCAACCATTTGAATCTCCATAGGTATTTAGTGACTCATGAATATTCTTGGGTAGATGCAGAATAAACATATGAGTATTAGAAAGAAATCATGGTAGCTGGGTGTGGTGGCACATGCCTGTAATCCCAGTACTTGGGAAGCCGAGATGGGAGTATCTCAGGATCCAGCCAGTGCCAACAACTTAGTGAGACCGTTTCCAAAAAAAAAAGATATTATGGTGACTTAACCCTTTGAATGGCACCACCTTAGATAGAACATATACAGGTTATGTGTATCCCTTATCTGAAATGCTAAGGACCAGGTGTTTCAGAATTTTTTTCGCTGCGGGGGGAGGGGGTGTTTAGAATATTTGCATAAACTTTACTGAGTTGAGTACCCTTAGTCTGAAAACGAACCTCTTGAGCATTAACATGACACTAAAAAAGTTTCAAATTTTGGAGCACTTAGGATTTTGAACTTGCTGATTAGGGATGCTCACCCTCTATCGAATTCTCTATTATAGACTATACAAAATCAAGCCAATCACAAAGGGCCACATACTGTTTGATTTCAGTTGTATGAAATGACTGGAACAGGCAAATCTACAGCAGGAGGCATAAAGCAGATCTGTGGTTACCAGAAGCTGAAAGGAGAGCGCAGACTACTAACAGACACAGTTTCTTTTGGGGGTAACAAAAATGTTCTAAAATTAGACTACAGAAATGGATGCACAATTTTGTGAATACACTAAAAATACCGCATTGCACATAGGTACACTGGGTGAATTTTATGGTATGTGAATTATACCTCAATAAAGCCTTTTAAAACAAACAGCTCCAAAGATCTGGGGGGGGCAGTTTCAGCAACAAAGTCTTCTAAAACTTTTATTTACCCAGAAAAACAAGGAAATGAAGCCAGGTATGGCGATGCATGCCTGTAATCCCAGTACTTGGGAGACTGAGACAGGAGGATCACAGGTTCGAGGACAGCCTCATCAACCTAGCAAGACCCTGTTTCAAAATAAAAAATAAAGCCAGGAGTGGTGGCGCACGCTTGTAATCCCAGTACTTGGGAAGCTGAAACAGGAGGATCAAAGGTTCGCGGCCAGCCTCAGTAACTTGTGAGGCCCTCCACAACTTAGTGAGAACCTGTTTCTAAATAAATAATAAAAAACCAGGCTGGGAGTGTAGCTCAGAGGTAGAATGCCCCTGGGTTTAATCCCCAGTACCACACACACACACAAAAAAAAAAAATTATTAAAAAACCAAGGGAGCCGGGCATGGTGGCGCACGCTTGTAATCCCAGTACTTGGGAGGTGGAGACCGGAGGATCCAGGTTCATGGCCAGCCTCAGCTACTTAGTGAGGCCTCTGCAACTTCGTGAGACCCAATTTCAAAATAAAGGATAAAAAATAGGGCTGGGGGGTGTAGCGCGGAGGTAGAACGCTGCTGGGTTCAATCCCCGGTACCGCCAAAAAAAAAAAAAAAAAAAAAAAAA
>PVJS01034485.1:0-21557 GCA_004027185.1 Glis glis | reverse complement strand
TGAACGTCAGTGAACCCTTCAGTTTTTTCTTAGAAAATAAAATGAAAATAAATATTCTTCTAGCTAATTAAGCAAAAAAGGGGAAATCAGGAAGGCAGAGTGTCTCACATATAGAAGATACTCCACGAATTTGCTTCTTTATAAAGGTACTGCTTTGCAGCGAATATTCCCACTGAGTATTTTAGTGTATGATTGTTTGGTAAAGTATACTTAATATGCTAAACAGACAGCTGTATGGCTTGATACTATATGTCCTTGTTTTTCAGTCTATTGTACAGGTGGAGACATTAGGAGAATTTGGGGTCTTCTTTACTCTTTTTCTGGTCGGCTTAGAATTTTCCCCAGAAAAGCTGCGAAAGGTAAGGCCTTAATCTGTTATCACCCTGCAGCAACTTAGACTCTTACTGTTTTGCTTTATTCATATTTAGCATTTTTTGTCAATTTATCTATTGAGTTGAAAATTTTCTGTATAGAATATGACATTTTAGTTTGATATTATATTTAGGACATAAATTTGAAAACATAAAAAATGCTAGTTTAAAAAAGTTAAATTTTGATGAATGAAATTAACTTTCATGTGGCTAATTCCAGAAAACTTCTGAGAAGCAATGTTTGAACGTTAATATGTGGGTCCCTCCAGGAAGGTGCTAAACTGTTTGAGGGTGAAATATCGTATAAATTGAATATTCAGTATGTAAGCCTAGAAAAAATTCCTAAGATGGAGGTTAATTAATTAAAGATGCATTGTTTTTCACCAGGCATCTCACAAGTGAAAATAGCTGATTAAGGTGGTGGGGGATAAATCGAGCAGTACTGGTAATCCAAAAGAAAGTAGAATCATGTGCTGTTCGGGCCTGCAGCCTGAGCGGACACCACCAGGCAAGCTCCGTTTGTGGCAGCCTCAGCCCGCACACCCTCTCTGGAGAGCATCTAGCTTTGGCTTAAGAGCCTGTGACCCAGTAGTTCTCCTAGGTCTCCATCCAAGGAAGGAACCAAATGTAAGTTTAAAAAATTTACCCACAGCAAAGTTTTAGCTCCTCATTCTAACATGTTTAAGGAAGATTGGAAGCAATCTGATGTCTACTGGTTATTTATACTTGACATCTCTTAATGGACTGTTATGTAGCCATTAAAATATTACAAGAATGTTTGTTATAGCTCTAAATTTAAAAAGAAAACATGAAACTGGGCATGATGGTGTGCACCTGTAATTCCAGCTGCTTGGAGGCTGAGGCAGTCCAGTCGAGACCCCATCTCAGAAAGGGGGCAGCCTATGATATGATGGTGGTGACCCAAAGGGAGCAGGGACACGGGGGGGGCAGGACAACTGTGTGATCGTGGGGCACCTTCTTTGTATTCCCAATTTTTCCTTAATAATCAATATTTACTCTTATTTTTTTTGTACTGAAAAGAAGCATTCTACCTCTGAACTACATCCCCTGCCTTTTTAAATTTATTTTTATCTTGAAATAGGGTCTCACTAGGTAGCTGAGGGTCTTGCTAAGTTGCTGAGACTGGCCTCGAACCTGCAATCCTCCTATTTCAGCCTCCCAAGTACTAGGATTCAGGTGTGTGCCACTACTCCTGACAAGTATCTACTTTATTTATTTATTTATTTACTATTTATTTATTTATTTATTTATTTGAGGTCCTGGGGATTGAACCTGGGGCATTCTACCTCCGAGCTACACACCCAGCCCTATTTTCTATTCTTTATTTTGAAACAGGGTCTCACTAAGTTGCAGAGGGCCTCACGAAGTAGCTGAGGCTGACTGCGAACCCAGATCCTCCTGTCTCAGCCTCCCAAGTACTGGGATTACAAGCATGCGCCACCATGCCCAGCTCCTTTTTTTTTTTTTTTTTGCTGTACTGGGGATTGAACGCAGGGGTGTTCTACCTTCGCGCTACACCCCCGGCCCTATTTTTTATACTTTATTTTGAAACTGGGTCTCACGAAATTGCAGAGGGCCTCACTAAGGAGAGAGAGAGAGAGAGAGAGAGAGAGAGAGAAACGGAGAGAGAGAGAGAGAGAGAGAGCGAGCTGAGGCTGGCTGTGAACCCGGATCCTCCGGTCTCCACCTCCCAAAGTACTGGGATTACAAGCGTGCGCCACCACGCCCGGCCCTGGCTACTTTTTTATATAAAGAAAAGTAAACTTTTAAAGACTTGGTTTGTTTTCAGAAGCAGCCCCTCTGGTTTCTGGTGGTTTTGCTTGTACTCTCCTCTGGTTTGCTGCTTAGTTCATCCTGTTATTCCGAGGACTTTCATTTTCTTTTGCCTTCTCTTTGCCATTGAGAGGTCTGTTTGCCCATCTACTGAGTGATCTCACTTTCCTGTGACTACTTCTCAAGATATGCTTCCTCATGAGGCATTCTGAGTGACTCTCATGCTTCCTGCAGGGACTTCAGAGTACCTTCAGATACTCTGTATCTTTTTATGTTTCTGACATGGTAACCCCCAATGTTAATTTCTGACCTCCATGTTTAAAGAAAATTGACTACTTTCTGGGTCCTAAAAAAAAGTGGCCCATTCTTCCTGAGTTCTCTTGAGGAGTGTGTTGTGGGTGGGGGAAGAGCTTAGATGGTGAGGGTTGCTAGGGCGTCCTGCTTCACTACAGTAGCCAGGACCTGCTGGCATAGGTACCATCTTGGGCTGGCTGCCTGGAACGTGAGGCCTTCGTTTCCTACAACGGGGGCTCGTCTGGTTATCATCGTGTTTAATTAGAGACATTCAAAGCAAACCAAGAGCAAGTGCGGCCGGCGAAGTCAGCTTCTGCTTCTACTTCTGCGAGGTCTGAACCTTTGTCGACACCAGATTCCTCATCTATACTGTAGGAATTCAGGAGTTTAAAGTTTCTTCTGCCTCTAACTTTTCCAAATTTATATTTTTTCTACTGTAGTATTCTAAGTTGAATAATACAACTGTATCAATAGCAGTGCTACTGTGGAGGTTGTAGACACTGTGAAGCAGTATACCTCTTCCTGCGCTGATGTTATTCATTGTCGGTGGGCGGTTGCACTTGGTGATCTAGACGCAGGTGGCTGGGAAGGAAGGGCGTTGCCGTGTTGGTCAGTTGTGCTTGGCTGGTCAGGGCGACACATCTGAGGAGTAAGGAGAATGCTGCCTGGGGGTCGGGCTCCCCTGGGTCCCTGCTGGGCCCTGAGGTCATGGCAGACATGTCCCACCCTTGTCTCTGGCGGGCCCTCGCTCTCGCCGTTCTTGAGCCTCTGCTGCTGCCATAGTGGTGGCCTAGACCTTCCTTCGTGGACACTTTGGCTCCAGTTTTCACCACCAGGAATGAACGCCTCTTAGGACTTCTTAAGTCCGTGGATTTGGAGTGCAGAAGATTGACACCTACTTAAACTACATTATTAGGTAATTCATTTGTCTCTCACTTTGTTACTCAGGTGTAGATAACTGGCAAAGCTTTAGGACAGTCTGAAGTGGGGTGGCAGTTTTGCATCTGCAGGGCTCCTGCATGTGGTCAGTGTAGGTGTGGCAGGAAAACTATGTTGTAGGGCCTTCTGAAATGGTAGTTATTGCTGGAGGGCCTCTCAGGACGGCTCTCCTGGAGGTCTGGTTGGAAACAGTTCAAGATACTGGACTCTGGAGATGCTGAGGAAGCCGCAGCCTTCCTTCCTGGCCTTGGGTTCCGTGGGTCGTCTGTGTCTGTATTTGTGGGTCATCGTGTGCCGCCTTGTGGTCAATCTTTGAGCTTCACTTAAACTGTTCTTCAGGTTTTAGCTCGTGGTACTTCATCAGTTTCTGCTTCTGTGAATAGATTACAAAGCCATTGGGACTGGGAGTACGTTTTCTTCTCCTTTGTGTCTTGTTCGTCTTCTAGGATGCTTGATGAGCACCTGCAGTGCGGGTCGCTCCAGCAGCTGCAGGTGCACAGCAGTGGGCGGCACCGATGGCCCACTCTGCAGCCTGCATTTGGCGTTTCAGAAATTTGGACTTTAATGCCGGGTGTGGTGGTACACATCCGTAATCCCAGTACTTGGGAGACTGAGAAAGAAGGATTACAGGTTTGAGGCCAGCCTCAGTAATTTAGCAAGACCCTGTTTCAAAATAAAACATAAAAAGGGGCTGGGGATGTAACTTGGAGGTAGAAAACCCCTGGACTCAGCACTTGGTACCAAAAAAAAAAAAAACAACAACCGTGTATTAAGGAAGGGAATGGGAAGATAGCTCGAGACAGCCGGGAGGCTGGCATCTAAATGCAGGGCCAGGGCCACAGCTGAAGGTTTGCTGGGCAGCTTTTCCTAAACCCTAATGCAGGATCAGCTGGGGATTGTGCCAAGCGCGGGCTCTGACCTGGGGCAGACTGCGAGCTGCATTTCTGACAGCCCCACGCTCCCACGCTGACCAGGAGCTTCTGGCTGATCCTCTCTGGTTCAGAGTCCTTCCTACCAGGAGTCTTCTCAGCCTGTCTCTCTGGCCCTGCCGATCTCTGTGTAGACAAGGACTAGATGATGAGATCAGAGAAGGTCCGTCCTGGTGATGGCCTCAGAGATGGCTCTGTCTCTCCTTTTCTCATTACAGGGGTGGAAACTAGAGCTGCAGATCCTGTTACCTACCCAGAGTGCACTGCTGGTTAGCGACAGATACAAACCTGAACTCTGGGGCATCCTCAGGGGCTAGCAAGACCCTAAATAAGGGCTGACACTACTTCCGGGGTTCTGCCTAAAACCTGTGAGCTCAGCCTAGCGTGGTCAGCCTCCTCCAAAGCCGCAGCTGCCATGGCACTTGCCCCAGGCACCCCGAGTGGTCTTGGCCCCAACCTCAGGGAGAGGGAGAACAGTTAGCTTCAGGGCAACATCGCTCTCGCCATCACCAGGCTCAGGAGTAGGGAAGGGCATCGGGCATTTCAGGAGCAGCTGTGGGGAGTCACTTCCCTCCTGGTGGTCTGAGTCATGTGGCCAAGACTCCCTCGCTGGGTCTCCACCCTTGGCTGCCATCATCAGGCCTCTGAGACACTCAGCTGACATGAGCCTGGGACTCTGTGGGGCAGTAGGCTGTTCGGTTCCTCTCCTTGCTGAATGTGCCACGCAGGCTGGTTACTGGTAGTGCCGTGGGAGGCCAGGCAAGCACTCACCGGGCTGAGGTTGGAAATCTCAACAGCCAGCTTCAAAAGAACTGCCCAACCTCCCAGAGAAGAAGGACTGTTTCCCAGAGCTGGTGGGGAGGGCATCCCGTGCTGCAGCGCACCCAGGGCAGAGCCACACAGACGCTGGCTCTCCGTGGGGCCTCCAGGCAGCCTCAGCCTCGCTGCTCCACGCGCACCCAGCCCTCCAGGTCCCACATCCACTTCCAGCTGAAGGCCTGGAACAGGAAATTAGTGCTTCTGAAATGCTGGCTTTGACAGGGAGCGGGCAATGAGGAGAAAAATGAACAAGTGCTTCAGGTGGTGTAGGATGAGCTTCCACTTCATCAACATGCACTACTCATAGAAATACCACGGTGTTGCCATTTTGTCTCTTCAGCTATCTTGAAAGCCCTCGCGGGTTAGATCAAAACCTGGTGTCTGCCAGGTGTGATGGCCTACTCCTGTAATCCCACCTACCGAGGCAGGCGGATCACAAGTTCAAGGCCAGCCTGCGCAACTTAAACCCTGTCTCAAAATAAAAAATAAAAAGGACTGGGGATGTGGCTCAGTGGTATAGAGCACCCCTGTGTGCAATCCCCCAGACCCTCCAGAACAAAACCTGGCTCTCCCACATTCCCCATCATGTTTATTGCAGGTCTGAGTGCTCGTTGAGCACCTGGTATTTTAATATCTAGCTGTACTGCCTGGGTTTCCTTCCTGGCTCTGATAGTTCCTGTCTGTGTGACCTTGCACAGATTACCTGACCTCTGCTTGTCCCAGTGTTTCATCTAAAAATGGGAGGAGGTGGTCTCTACCTACAAAGTTTGTCCCGAGGAGTAGATTTATACACACACACACACACACGTGCATATACACATACATACACACACACCCATATACACATACACACATGTATATACACACATACACACGCATATACACACACACACATGTATATACACACATACACACACATATACACACACACATGTATATACACACATACACACACATATACACATACACACACGCATATACACACACACATGCACACACACACACACACACGCATATACACATACATACACACACACCCATATACACATACACACATGTATATACACACATACACACACATATACACACACACACGCATATACACACACACATACATGCATAGCATGTATATGGAGGAAGCAGAGATCACATATATAAATGACTTAGCCCTCAGTGTCTGTAACTTTCATGTCTATGGATTTAGTCAACTACAGATTGAAAATATTCAGAAAAAATTGTATTGAACATGTACAGAAATTTTTCTTTTTTTCCCTGAGCAATATAGTATAACAACTATTTGCATAGCATTTAAGTTGTATTAGTTTTATAAGTCACCTAGAGATGATTTAAAGTATACAGAGGAGGTGGGCATGGTGGTGCACACCTGTAATCCCTGTACTTGGGAAACTGGGACAGGAGGATTGCAGGTTCAAGACCAGCTTTAGCAATTTAGTGAGACTTTCAGCAACCTAGCAAGACCCTGTTTCAAAACAAAAATATAAAATAGGATGAGTGTGTGTTGTATCAGGTCTGTGGTGGGTGTGTGACCCCAGAGATCAGGTCACAGCACGCACAAACTCTGTGTGGTGTTGGTCTGAGAGGTGTAGCTCAAAGGTAGAATGCCCCTAGATTCAATCCCCAGTATCACTAAATAAATAAAATATTTGGAAGAATGTCTGTAGGTTCTACGTGAATACTGTGCATTTTCTCTCTGTCTCTCTCTCTTTTTTAGTACTTTGTTTTGAAACGAGGTCTCACAAAGTTGTGGAAGGCCTCGCTAAGTTGCTTGAGGCTGGCTAAGAACCTGTGATCCTTCTGTCCCAGCCTCCCAAGTACTGGTTTACAGGTGTGTGCCATCACACCTGGCTAAATACTAGGCATTTTCTACAAGGAACTTGAACATCATCAGATTTGGCAGAGGTCCTGTAACTAGCCCCGTGGAGATACCAAGGGAGATTTGTGTGTGTGTGTGTGTGTGTGTGTGATCCTGGGATGAGTGTGTGTTGTGTCAGGACTGTGGTGGGTGTGTGACCCCAGAGATCAGGTCACAGCATGCACAAACTCTGTGTGGTGCAGGTCTGAGAGGGCCTGCTGTGGCTAAGATGCTCATAAACACATGTCTTCTCTTCAAGGTGTGGAAGATATCCTTACAAGGACCCTGTTATATGACCCTGCTAATGATTGCTTTTGGCTTGTTGTGGGGGCACCTTCTGCGGATCAGACCCACTCAGAGCGTCTTCATTTCTGCATGTCTGTCCTTATCAAGCACGCCCCTGGTGTCCAGGTTCCTCGTGGGCAGTGTCCGGGGTGATAAAGAAGGTAGGTGATGGCGTGTTCTGAGTATATGTGTAGTTAATGTTCACGTGGTCTTGACTGTGAATTCACGAGCGAAGGCCTGTGAGGAGAATTTTCAAAGCCTCCTGCTCCTCTGCATTGTCCAGGTGGTTACGGGTGCCCAGGCATGGGCTCTGCCAAGGCCTGGCATGCTGTAAGCAAGCCAGCCAGGACACTTCCCCAAATTAGGAGAATGCCCGTGATGTGTTTATAAATTTAGGAAGGTTTGAGGGCTGGAGAGAGAGAAACTGGACCATGATTTAAGGAAGCCAGTCTCCACTGCAGAATGCACCGTGGGCTTGGTGGGGTGAAGAGATTGATGTCACTGTCATGCTTCAATTCTGGCCAGTCCTGGAAGCTGACCCACTTTGGACACGTCTTTCTATAGAACCACAGGCTGTAGTAACGAAGGAACTTCGACTCTCGCATCTGCTTTGGCTTCGTCCATGGGGGAGTGCTGGCATCTCAGAGTCAGTGGAGATGCTGAGGTGTCACATGGTAGCTTGTCTTCCACCCACACGTGTGCTCTGGCAGCCTCCCCACTGCTTTCATCATGCTCCTGTGAGGTATATTGTCACCGTTTTGCTCTTTTGTAAAAGTAAAATACAAAGTCAAAGTGTCATAGTAAATTCCCACTGATGCCCTGAACACACAGGAATAGAAGAAAAAACGTGAAAAGAAAACTGGGAGTGCGCTGACCTCCCCAGTGGCCTCTCTGCCCTGGGCATGGGGCTGTCAGGGCAGCGAGCGGGGCTGGCCTGGCCTCCTAGCACACCTACTGCAGAACCTGGGGGTGCGGGCTTTCCACTGGTGATGGAAGCTTAGAAAGCTGCTGCTTCTGCCAGACCCACTGGACCTGCAGGACACGGATGCAGCTCCTCTGACTGGACCAGTGGCCACTGCCCGAGTGGCCACATCTGTGATGGTTCAAGTATCCCTGTGAGTGGATTTTTAGGATTACTGCCCGCCTCGTGAGACCTGAACAAGGTCTGAGGGTCAGGGGCAAAGCAGACAGGCAGAGATGAAAGGAGACAGAAATGAAGTATGAAAACAACCCTAATGGAAAGGCCTCCTACCAAAATACCACCCCCACGAAGAAACTTGCTAGAAAAGACAGGAACAGTGAGAACGTGAACTCCCTTACCCACGAGAAAGCCAGTGAAGACTTCAGAGAACGCCTCCCTTAACCACGAAAAAGGACTTCAAAATGAGCATGCTCAAAACACTGGAAACATAAATGAAGGAACCACATCGTTTTAATTAGATCTGACAAAGCACAGAACAGACAAGAAATGGGAAATAGCATTCAAGACACACAAGGACTAGATGGGAGGCTCCATGTCTGCACCATAGGAGAGGCTGGGATAATGGCTGGTAACTTTTCTGAACTGGAGAAAGACATCTACCCTTAGATTCAAAGTGTATCTCCAAAAAAGAATGGAAAAAACAAACATAAATCCACTCTAGCATATCATAATACAACAGCAGTGTTTCGAGTACAATGGGAAATCTTAACACCAGTCAGAAAAGACAGATGGTCTGCAAAGGGATAGCAAATTGTTAGTGCACATCTTCTCCGGATATTGGTGGGCGGAAGACAGCAGAACAGTACCTGTATGTGCTGGGAGGAAAAGTCACATGTGTCCAGCAAAAATATCACCGAGGAGTGGAGGTAAATGAAGGCATTTTCTACACAGAACTTGGAGTGTCACTACCCTGCAGCCCACAGCACAGGACAGCCACAGGACAGCAGATGGAGCCAGGAGTGCAGAGGAATTCCCAGAGTTGCTAATTAGCTATGGACTGTTAGAAGTTAGGCTATCTTGTATTTTGTTAAAGGCTACGCTAAAACTCCAGACAGAAAGAAGGTAGCAGGAGCCATTGTTACAGGTGTGTATGTGCAAGGGAGGTTGACACACTGAAGGATGCAGACTTTGATGGGAGACGTGTGTGTGTGTGTGTGGTAGTGTGGATCAAGCCCAGGGGCATTCTACCTCTGAGCTACACCCCGTACCACACACACACACAAAAGAGTAGTCTACTTACATTTGGTAATCAAAATTATTCCAGCTATTTTGGAAATGTGCAGATGACTGTATTTGGACCTGGGATGCTTTAGGTTGCCGTCAGCGAGTTCTGAATGATGTTCTCTCCAGCAGGTGACATCGACTACAGCACGGTGCTGCTTGGTATGCTGGTGATGCAGGATGTGCAGCTGGGGCTGTTCATCGCCATCATGCCGACGCTCATTCAAGCAGGAGCAACTACATCCTCCAGGTAAATGTTTTGTACACAGGTTGCTTTTCTAGTTTAAATCCACTTGTTTATGGGGAGGCTGAGATAAGAGGATCACAGATTCGAGGCTAGTGTCAGCAACTTAGAGAGACTGTTTCAAAATAATAAGTAAAATAAGGCTGAGGATATAGCTCCAAGGTAGAAAGCCCCTGGGCTCAATCCCCAGTACCACAAAAAAATAAATAGAAAGTCATTTGTAATGCCTTTCCAAAGATATGTGTGGAGCTCGTGCAGCACAGGTTTACCGCGTGGGCTGTAGCGACGCCACTGGGCTCGGATTCTGGCTCTGTCGCTCATTAGCTCTTGGATGCGAGCAAGACACACAGCCCCACTGTTCCTTCGCTAGGTCATCAATCACGTGGGGATATAAAAGTACCTACCCCAGGTAGTTAGGAGGGTTGAGTGAGTCAAGACATGCACATGCTTAGGACAGTTCCTGGAACATAGTGAGGGATGTGCTTGTATGCATGGGTCTGCATGCATGGGCATGTGTGCATGTATATGCGTGGCATGTATGCATGTGGGGTCTGCGTGCATGGATGTGTGTGCATATATATGTGTAGAGCCTGTGCTCATGAGTGTATGTGCCTGTGCCGGGCTCTGTACCAGCAGAACATGGGACTATGCGATGAAATAAATGCTCTTGAGACTTTATTCCTGGTCTCGAAACGGTGAGAGGGGAGAAAGGAAAGAGAGCCAAACTCCCCGAACAGAGCTCAGCTCTTCCTTCTATTACAGGTTTACAGAATTCAGGTTGGGTCATCAAATCATTAACTGTCTCTGGCTAAGGAGTAGAGTATTGGGTTAGGAATGCTTTAGAAGATAAGTTGTTATCTGGCAGTTTTTGCAAGAGTGGCAGAGGCTGCTGTCTCCAGCAACCTCCTTAGGCGGTTTTCCACCTTTAAGCAAAGCAAGCAACAGGTGTAGTAAAACAGGAGGAAACAGCTTAGCGAAGGGGCTCAAAAGAGGCAGTCTTCTGCCAAAGCAAGCAAGAAGCTATAAATCCTTAAGCCAATATTTTTTAGACTTAGAATAGTTTCCCACATGCCTGCATGTCTGGGGTCTGTGAGCATGGGTGTGCGTGAATGTATATGTGTGGAGTCTGTAAGCATGGATATGTATGCATGTGGGGGTCTGTGAGGATGGGTATGCATGCATGTATGTGTGTGGGGTCTGTGCTCATGGGAATGTGTCTGTGTGTGGGGTCTGCACATATGGATGTGCTCATGGGTATGTGTGCCTGCATGTTTGGGGCTTGTATGCATGGGTGTGTGTGCATGTATGCGTGTGAGGTCTGCATGCATGGGTATGCATGCCTGCATGTGTAGGATCTACATGCATGGGTGTGTGTGCATGTATGTGTGTGGGGTCTGTGCGCATGGGTGCATGTGTATATATGTGTGTGAGGTCTGTGCTCATGGTTGTGTGCTTTGTGGGTTCTGCACATATGGGTGTGCATTCATGTATGTGTGTGGGGTCCACATGCATGGGCGTGTGTGCATGTATGTGCGTGGGGTCTGCGTGCATGGGCGTGTGTGCATATGTGTGTGGGGTCTGTGCACATGGGTACATGTGCATGTGTGTGGGGGGGTCTGCACTCATGGGTGTGTGTACATATATGTGTGGGCAGTCTGTGTGCATGGGTGCACGTGCATATGTATGGGGGGTCTGCATGCATTGGTGTGTGCATGTATGTATGTGGGTCTGTGTGTATGGATGCATGTGCATGTATGTGTGTAGGGTCTGTGCTCATGGGTGTGTGTCTGCATGCATGGGTGTGCATGTGTGTATGTGTGTGGGGTCTGCATTCATGGGCATATATGCATGTGTGTATGTGTGTGGGGTCTGCGTGCATGGGTATGCGTGCATGTATGTGTGTGAGGTCTGCACACATGGGTATGCGTGCCTGCGTGTGTGAGGTCTTCGTGCATGGGTGTGTGTGCATGCATGTATGTGTGTGGGGTCTGCGTGCATGGGCATATGTGCATGTATGTGGGGGGGTCTGCGTGCATGGGTATGCGTGCATGTATGTGTGTGGGGTCTTCATGCATGGGTGTGTGTGCCTGTATGTGCGTGGGGTCTTCATGCATCAATGTGTGTGCCTGCATGTGTGGGGTCTGCACACATGAGTGTGTGTGTGTGTGTATGTGTGTGTGCTGTCTTTGTGGTGGTGCTTGTCACTGTCATCATCATAACCATATCGCCTGATCCTTCTTTCCTTCTCCCAATATGATAACCCAAAACTAAACTGCACTTTCTTGGTTCATATGGAGGGAGAAGCAAACTGGGAAAAATTAACTTACCCAGAAAGCTGAGGGTTATGAGCATATACACATACTGCAGGAACACTAGCCCGAGAGTCAGTGTAGTTAGAGAGTATAGGGAGCCATGTAAAATGTCAAGTTAACTTGATGTGGGTTGGGCTGCAAGCTGAGTTTACCTTAAGCAGATGTACTCTAATGTATGCATGAAAGAACAGGGCTTTAAATATCTCCAAAGCCTACATTTATTACATCTCTGACAGCAATAATACAACTGGTAAAAAATTCATAGACTTAGCTGGGTGTGGTGACGTACACCTGTAATTCCAGCACTTGGGAGGCTGAGACCTGAGGATCGCAGGTTTGAGGCCAGCCTCAGCAACTTAGTAAGACCTTTAGCAACTTAGGAGACCCTGTTTCAAAAAAAAAAAAAAAAGGTCTGGGGGTATAGCTCAGAGATAGAATGTCCCAGGATTCAATCTTCAGTACCCAGTACCAAAAAAAAAGTTAATAGACTTTCTTGAAATTTTTAGAACCAGTTTGAATCATTAAGACCTGTTTCATTCTCATTATTTTTTCCTTTCTAGTCTCTGTGTTTGCTTCTCTTGCCTTGTTGCATTGACTAGGGTTTCCCACACTTTCTTGAATGAGATTGTATCAGAGGGTGTCCTTGCCTTGTTCTTCATCTCAGGGGGGAAGTGTTCAGTCTTTCACCATGAAGAGTGGTGTTAGCTACAGTCTTTCTGTGGTACTGGGGATTGAACCCAGGGGCATTCTACCTCTGAGCTACACCTCCAGCACTTTTTATTTTTTGTTTTTTTATTTTTGAAATGGTCTCACTCAGTAACCACACTGGCCTCAAACCTGCAATCCTCCCGTCTTAGTCTCCCACGTACTGGGATTACAGGTGCACCACATCACCACGTCTGGCTAGCTATAGGTTTTTTATAGAAGTTATTTGTCAAGTTGAGGAAGTCTCTTGAGAGTTGTTATCATGAGTGGGCATTGGGTTTTGTCAAATGCCTTTTTCTAGTATGATTTTATAATTTTTCTTTAGCTGGTGACATGGGTGGTTACATTGATTTTCAAAAGTTGAACCAGCCGTGCATACTTGGAGTAAATCCCACTTGGTCGTGGTATATAATTCTTTTTTTACTTTGCTGTGTTCAGTTTGCTAATTTGTCAGGGATTTGGGGGTCTGAGTTCATGAGAGACATTGGATATAGTTTTTCTTTTGTGTACACTCTGTATGATTTGGTATTAAGAGTCATATTAAAGCCAGGTGTGGTGGCACACGCTTGTAATCCCAGTATTTGGGAGGCTGAGACAGGAGGATTGCAGGCTCAAGGCCAGCCTCAGCAACTTAATGAGGTCTTCAGCAACTAGTGAGGTCCTGTTTCAAAAATAAAAATAAATTAATAAAATAGGGTGGGGGTATAGCTCAGAAGTAGAACACCCCTAGGTTCCATCCCCAGTACCCCATTACACATTACATCCCCAGTACACATTAAAAAAAGAGTCATATTAAGCTGGGCATGGTGGTCCATGCCTGTAATCCCAGTACTTGGGAAGCTGAGACAGAAGGATTATAGGTTCAAGGCCAGACTCAGCAACTTAGCAAGACTCTGTTTCAAATTAAAAAATAAAAAGGGATGGGAGGTATAGCTCAGAGGTAGAATACTCCTGGATTCAATCCCTAGTGACACACACACACACACACACACACACACACACACAGTCATATTAAGTTCATAAAATGATTTGGGAAATGTTCCTCTCGTATTTTCTGGTAAACGTTATATAAAATTGATGTTAATTCTTCTGTAAATATTTGGTAGAGTTCTCCTGTGAAACCATCAGGGTCCTGAGATTTCTTTTGGTGGAGTCTCCTTAAATTTCAAATTCAATTTTCATAGCAGCTGCAGGGTTCTTCAAAGTCCCTGCCTCCTGTCGTCGAGTGGTGGTAGTTCAGCCCTTCAGGGAACTCTCCACTTCCGCAGTTATCCTGTTCACGCACGTCACCTATTTGTAGTGCTCTCTTTCTTGCATCTGCAAAGTCTGCAGTGATACCCTCTCTTTTGTTCCTGATATTTCTTTCTTTCCATTTTCTTTGGGTTTATTTTGCTCTTCTTTTTCTAGGTTCTTGTGGTAGTATGAACTTAGATTATTGATATGAAAGCTTTCTTCTTTTCTACTGTAAGCATTTAGGACTATACATTTCCCTCTCAGCACTGTTTTAGCTGAATCTAATATATTTTGCATTTTACATTTTTACTTTCATTCCATTCAGTGAATTTTATTTATTTATTTATTTATTTATTTACTTATTTATTTATTTTTGCGGTACCGGGGATTGGACGCAGGGGCGTTCTACCTCTGCGCTACACCCCCGGCCCTATTTTTTATACTTTATTTTGAAACCGGGTCTCACGAAGTTGCCGAGGGCCTCACTAAGGAGAGAGAGAGAGAAAGACAGGGAGAGAGAGTGAGAGAGGTGAGGCTGGCCGTGAACCCGGATCCTCCCAAAGTACTGGGATTACAAGCGTGCGCCACCACGCCTGGCCTGTTCAGTGAATTTTAAAATTTGCCTTCAGTACTTCCTCTTTGATCCATGGGTTGTTGAGAAGTTTTGCTTAATTTCCAAGTATTTGGTGATTTTCCTATTGTCCGTTACTGATTTCTAGTTTGCTTCTGCTGTGAGTTTCTACTAGTAGACTAGTAAATTTATGGTAATTTTTATCTACTATATAAACTTTTCTGAAATTTAGGAAAACCTCTTCCGATTTTAATAACCAGGGGAAATTTAAAGTAAAAATAAACCAAGGAAAATCAGTTGTAATGTTATTGTAGATTTTGCTTCTTTAATCCTGAAGCTTTATTCAGGTTAATCTTGATATTTTCTAAAGGAAAGAGTGAACTCCTTCCCCCAAATATTTCACAGGCAAAGAATAGAACTTAGAACAGAAGTCGAAAAGAACAGAACTAATTCCTATAACTAAGAACAAGAAAAAATAAGTTGTTTATACACATACTAAAGACAGAGGGTTAAGTTTCTTATTTTTTATTTCTATTTTTTGTGGCACTGGGGATTGAACCCAGGGGCATTCTGCCTCTGAGCTACACCCCTGGCCCTATTTTTTATACTTTATTTTGAAACAAGGTCTCACGAAGTTGCAGAGGGCCTCACTAAGTAGCTGAGGCTAGCCGCGAACCTGCGATCCTCCTGTCTCAGCCTCCCAAGTACTGGGATTACAAGTGTGCGCCACCATGCCCGGCTTTAAGTTTCTTATTGGGTCTTCTGTACATTAATATGAGAAATCTGAAAACAGTTAAAAGTAGGTGAGCAGCATGGGCTGCTCACATAAAAATGGGTGAAGCAGGAACTGCTCACCGGATCCCAAAGCAAGGCAAAGAGTGGGTCTTGTCTGTCCAACCGAAAACCTAGAAGCCGATGGTGCCAGTTTGGGAGTGGCGCTCGTGTGGCTGTGGATGGGAGCGGAACTCGGGGCCACATCTCTCAGAATGTAAAGTGTGCTTTTCCTTGATCCAGCACACTGTGGCCACAGGTGTGCCCAGGATAGGTGGCACCTGAGTGTCCGAGGCATGTGTTGACACTGAAACTTTCCCAGAACATATCACGTGGGGAAGAGGCGGGATGGTGTTGTGCACATTGCTGCCACTTGTGCGCGGCAGGAGCCAGCTGCGCACGGGTGATGTTAGCTCACAGGGCTCACCAGGACCTCTCAACAGGAGCCTCTTAAGAGAGGGTGGAGTCGCGCACTCTGGCTCTGGGTCTGGACCTTTCTGAACTGTATTTCCTCTTCATCACAGTGTGGTTGATGGTGACTGGGAGGTAGACCTGACCTCAGACCCTAGGATGTCATTGCAGAGAGCTGTGCCAGGGCTCAGGGCGTGGTGCTGCAGCCGCCTCTGCGTGTCCCCAGCTCTGCCTCCTAGTCTCTGCCCCTGTTTTCTCTTCTGTGACATGGATGTTGATACTAGGCGGTAGGTGCACATGCTGCCCTAGGGTCTCAGAACATATGGGGGTGGGGAGGGACGTGGGGCTCAGGGTGTGGGGGGAGGGAAGGTGGATGTGTGATGGACAGATGATGGTAGATAAGGAACTGTCTGCTGTGCATGAGTGTTGTGCAGAGAAGAGAAATGGGGCAATGAGCTCATGACAGTGGGTGACCTCCTCAGAGTCCTTTCTCTGCACCAGCTGGTGCTGCGACTGGATGTAAGGACCAGCTGCCTGCTGCAGAGGCAGGTGTGGGCAGGATGTCCAGCGAGGGGCCTGTATGGTGGGCAGGGAGGGGAAGGGCATGGATGGGTGAGGAGGTTGGTTCCATCCAAAGGTCAGGTTCTTTGTGGAGAGCGAACGGGTCAGGAGGAGGGCGTGGAGTGAGGAGGGGAAGGGGACAGCAGCCCGGAGCTGGGCACGGCGGGATCCTGGGAAGCCAGGTCAGGACTGTGACATGGCCTAGCCTGCTTCGTCTGGGAGCTGGGGCCAGATCGCCACCCCTCTAGGGCTGCAGTCGCTGGCTCTCCCTCTTCATTCACAATGTGGCTGTCAGAGAGCCGTCATAGGGCTTTCTGTGGCCTCTGCTCGCGTACCATTACCCGTCTCTTGGTCCCGTCTTTCTTTGCTTCGAGCCAGCTCTGTTTGCAGTTCCCTAGTTCATCACGCAGCAATCTGAGATTGGTGCCCAGAGCTATTTTGTCTCAGGCCGCAGGGATGGGTCCTTTCTCAGTGATCAGATGGGTCTCTTCCTTGAGAAGGAAAAATTTTAAACCAAGATTTTGGGCTGAGTGGTGCTAGCTGAGTGTAGACATACATGCGATCATAAATACTGCAGGTACATCGCAGTGCCTTTCTTGTGGAAGCTCGCTCGGGCCTGGGGCTTGGTGACGCCTGAGGCCTGAACAGTGTTCCGAGAGCTCAGTGAAGACTTGCGTTCTTCACGTCTAAAGCCCAGACACGAGTTTCTGGGCTCTGACTTGGCATCAGGGGTGTGCTGCTGAAAGTCCCTGGAAATCTGTAGTTGTGCTTCTAACAGTGACTGTATTGTGAGCTTAAGGGTAACTGCCATCAGGGATCCACTGAGGTAGGAAAGCTGTCATTCAAGAATCTTTGCACCCTGGAAAATGTACTTGCTCCAAAGTACTGACTGCAAAACAGTCCACATTTGATTCCTACATTTAATTGAGATTAATGTGATTCATAGTTTTTGTGTGTGTATGTGTGTGTGTGGTACTGAAGATTGAACCCAGGGGCATTCTACCTCCGAGCTAGACCCTCAGCCCTATTGTATTTTTTATTTGAAAACAGGGTCTTGCTAAGTTGCTGAAGCTGGTTCTGAACCTGTGATCCTCCTGTCTCAGCCTCCCGAGTACTGTGATTACAAGTGTGCACCACCACACTGGCTAATTAATAGTTTTTGAGTATTTGAAAATAAAAATGTGTATGATTTGGGTAAATTATTTTGTTAAAGAAAAAAGTTCATTTTACTGGGTTTTAGAGGAATGTGTTCGAGAAGTGAAATGACATGTCTCTCTTCTTTCTTCCCTAGCATTATCATGGAAGTGCTGCGAATACTGCTGCTGATCGGCCAAATTCTCTTTTCGCTGGCTGCCGTATTTCTTCTGTGTCTTGTTATAAAGACTTATCTCATAGGACCGTATTATCGAAAGCTGCATACAGAAAGCAAAGGGAACAAAGAAATCCTTATTTTAGGAATATCTGCTTTCATCTTTTTAATGTTGACGGTAATCCTCAAACTGTCTATATGTTATTTATGTGACTGTTTATAATGTGTTTTACTGGAAGCCTGTGGTCAGTTCTTTACCTCTTCATTTTAGTACTGATTAACATATTTGAAACACTAATTTTTAAAACTTTATGCACAGTTTATCGTGCTGCAGCTAAGCCTGTTTGTTTCACTCACACTCTTTACTCTTCTTTTTTTTTTTGGTACTGGGGATTGAACCCAGGGGCATTCTACCTCCAAGCTGCACGCCCAGCCCTTTTTACTTTTTTATTTTGAAACAGGGTCTCACTAGGTTGCTGAGAGTCTTGCTACTTGCTGAAGCTGTCTTTGAACCTGCAATCCTCCTGTCTCAGCCTCCCAAGAACTGGGATTAAATGCGTGCGCCACCACGCCTGGCTTCACTCACATTCTTTAAGCACTCTGTGGAAATGTGACTTGTGGGTGCAGTAAGGCACACCTGGGCTATAAGAAGCCACAGCACAGCAATGCTGCTCTGTGTTACCCATTCACACAGCTTCCCACCTGAAATAGTAGATTAAGTTTAAAAGCAGTTTACGGGCTTCTGTTTGATGATGACAAGCTGGTTAGCAACATATCTTCTATTGCCATAGTGTGAGAGATTTTTTTAAAGGTTTACTTTGGAACACAGGCTTCTTCTCCCTCAGAGGACAGCTTTTCGGAGAGAATGGGAGAATGGCCTTCAACTCCCGTTAGGGTCTATTTTATTTTATTTTATTTTTGCAGTACTGGGGATTGAACCCAGGGGCATTCTACCTCTGAGCTACACCCCCAGCCCTATTTTTTATTCTTTACTTTGAAACAGGGTCTCGCTAAGTTGCGGAGGACCTCACTAAGTAGCTGAGGCTGACCACGAACCCAGATCCTCCAGTCTTAGCCTCCCAAGTACTGGAATTACAAGCATGCGCCATCACGCCCAGCTCCATCAATGGTCTGAATAACAACAATAGTGTTACCACACACTTTCACCACACAGCAGAGCTGTCACACTCAACATTTATCCCCAAGAAGTGAAGAAACTGGTACACTGGGCGTGGCGGCGCACGCTTGTAATCCCAGTACTTGGGAGGCTGAGACGGGATGACCCGGGTTTGCGGCCAACCTCAGCTACTTAGTGAGGCCCTCCGCAATATAGTGAGACCCTGTTTCAAAATAAAGAATAAAAAATAGGGCTGGGGGTGAAGCTCAGAGGTAGAACGCCCCTGGGTTCAATCCTCAGTTCTGCAAAAAAAAAAAAGAAAAGAAAGAAACTGGTACATGAGTGTCCATAGCAGCTTTATTTGTATTAGCCAAAACCAGTCAGATGGTCTTCAAGGGGAATGGCAAGCAGGCCTTGGCACCTCCATGCCAGGGAGCCCTACCCAGCTGTCCAGCCACTGCACCCGCAGCCGGGATGCATCCCAGAGAGTTTCGTGGTGTGGAAGAGCCAGCCCCAAGGCTGTGCTCTCAGTCTGTTTATGTAGCAAGCAGGTGAGACGTGACAGGATTCAGGCCTGGAGGGAATGTCGGTGGTTGCCAGGAGTTGCGGGGGTGCATGTCCTGCCCTGGCTAGGCACTGGACTGTTGGCAAGAGGCTGCCTGGGGAGTCTGGTGAAGAGACCGCTGCTCATGACTGTGTCCCTCTCGGAGCTCAAGGTTTCCATTTAATAAAGTAAATTAGCAGATATTACTTCCTCATGCATGGCAGTTTTTAGTCTTGTGAGGGAACTAAAATTGACTTCTGCTCAGAGCTGCCCATGGGGTTGGAGATAGAGCTCAGAGGGGGGCACTTGCCCAGGTGTGAGGCCCCAGGTTCCATCCCCAGCACTGCGAAAAAAAAGCTATTCAGGATGATTTTCACTATTTCAAGGATGTGACTTATTTAAATTTTTATCCTGCTTTATTGGTTCCAGAGTATTTTTCTCTTTGAAAATAACTTCTGGCAAAGCTGTCTAATCTGGACAACCTCCACGCTGCCTCCCAGTGGCTACATAAGCTAGAAGGAGTCTGCACTGCCTCTGGGTCTTCTTCCTTCCCACATTTGACAGTACCTGCTGAGCATCTGCTCTTGGGCTGGGCACCACACACCAACTCTTCCTGTAGTTCTCCCGCCCTCTGTGGAGATGCCCTGTGTGAACGGGTCGTCTTTTCTCTGTTACACAGTAGGGTTGTTTCCACTTGGGGCTGGTATGAGAAAAGCTGCTACACCTTCTCAGCCATGGTTTTGAAGTAGGATTCATTTCTGATGAGTGAGGATCAGAGGTGGAGTTGCTGGGTCATAGAGCATAGACATGCTAACTTTAGTTTCCCCAAAGCGATCGTGCCAACTTGTACTACCAGCATCGGTGGGAGCCTGGTGGTTCCGCACTCTCACCAACACTCGGTTTGTCTGTCTTCAGTTTTAGCCCTCTCAGTGGCAGTGGCATTGCCCTGGGATTTTAATTTCCATTTCCCTCATGATCTCTGATGCTGCCTGCTTTTCTGTGTGCTTATGAGCCACCTGGAGATGTGCCCTGGGGTGTGCCTATTAAGGTCTTAAGATGTGCCTATTGGGTTATTTCTCTATAGGTTGGTCATTTTCTTCATATTTGTAGGATTTCTTTGTATTTTCCGGCAAACTTTTGTTAGTTTTTTTTCTTTGCTAAGTTGAGATTCACCATCTTGACCATTTTGAAGCAACTCACTGGTTTTCAGCATCCTCACGGTGCTGTTCGGCCATCACTGCCATCTGGCCGTGGGGGACTTTCCTCCCTTCCCTGGTTGCTCGGCCTGCTTTCCCCTCCCGAGACTGTACTTCTGCTGGGCATCTGTGCAAATGGCTTGCTCACCTCAGGGCCCCTAGCGCTTGGCTCCGGGCTCCGGGCTGTCACAGGGCCCCGCGTGCTGACGTGTGCTGCAGTGCGTCTGCTCTTCACCTCCTGCGCTGGATGGCGCCCCGGCTCTGGAATGCTCTCGCTGGTGTCTTCATGGCTGTGGCGCTCCTTTCACTCTCTCAATGTTTTCTTTTTCCAATATAAACTGAACTTAATTTAATATAACCCAGTTGCCAGATGTTTTCTTTATCAGTTGTTGGCACTTTTCATCTTCCGTGTAAGAGATCTTACTGCCTGGGTCGTGAGGATGTTTTGTGTTTTCTTCAAGTTTCACTGCTTCACTGTTCTCGTTGAGATCTGCCGTGCATCTGGAGGTGAGCTCAGTGTTTGGCGCGAGGGGATGGACAAGGAGTCATTTTCTCACATATACTTCTGACCGCTATGTGTTAAGGACTCCTCGCCCATCATTCAGTAGTGTCACCTTGTCAAAATCCAAGTCTCCATTTCTGTGTGGAGTGAGTGCCTGTGTTTGCATGCACATGTGTTTGAGTGTATGTGTGAGCCTATGTGTGCAGTGTATGTGCACATGTATGTTCTTGTGAGTGCATGTGTGTGTGCACATGTATGGTGGCCATGCATGCATGTGTGTGTTCATGCATGTGTGTTTGCATGTGTTTGTGTGTGTGGTGTGTGCAGTGGTCATGCATGTACATGTGTGTGTGCTTGTGTGCTAGTGCATGCATGTTCCTGTGGTGCATGCATGCAGGTGTGTAGTGGTCATACATGTGCATATGTACTTGTGTGCATGGATGGTTACTTGTATGTGGGTTCATGTGTGTTCTCATGTATATGCATACATGTGTGCAGGGGTTGTGGATGTGGGTACTTGTGTGTATGTATGTGTGTGCATCCATGTGTGCAGTGACCATACATGCACGTGTGT
>PVJS01034484.1:0-21553 GCA_004027185.1 Glis glis | reverse complement strand
TGGCGGGGGGGAGGGACACCAAGAGCTGTGTGCATGTATGTTAACACCAAACTGATACTCATTGTGAAGTGAGACTACAATGTACCAATAAAAACATAAAAAAAAAATTCTCTCTCTTCCATCCTCCCATCCCTCTCCTAGAGCAAGGATTTTCATCTTTCTTGTGGCTACCACCATACATATAAATGATATGCTTATTTCTCTATTTCTGGATTCAACTTCCAGAGCATCTATTGCCCCCAGCCTGGGACAACCCTTATGCCACAAACAGTTTTGAAAAGTTGGAGATGCTGCTACATCTCTATTTGCAGGGAGATCATTTTTCTTCCAGCCCCTTCCCACCTAGTGCCACCTCTTTGATGCACTGTCTTCTGAACCAATAGGAGTTTATGAATGTGACAGTTCACCCTGGAACCAGGTTTTTCTGAGAATTGGCAAGGGCAGAAGAGGGATCCATGGAGTCTCTTGCTTACGGTCATTCAAGACATGCGCTAATAGAGAAGAAGGAATGGAGATCGCAGTGAAGTTGGTATTCCTCAGCAATTTTGCCTTCTTCTGCAGTCTCTTGTGTCCAGATAGCACCATGCTAGCTGGGAGCGAGGGTCCAGAGACTGTGGGTAAAAAGCAGATGAAATTCCAATCTCCCTAGCCAGTCCCTGCCGCTCGCATACCGTGGGCTTCTGAGAGTGCTGGTCTTGCTTCCCAACCACAGCTGATCTGAGACCAGCCAAGGGAGGTGCTGGATCACAGGTGACTCAAATCATTGGGGACCTACAGAAAAGAGGCAAAGCCCAGGAGCCAGATCAGGGGACACATGTCAGATCCAAGTCTCCCTGCTCCAGCTCGTCTGCTGCAACAAGCTTCTCTCTTCCTACTCTGTTGTCCCTTCACACCCACTGTCCCTCCTTCCCTTCCCAGCTCTGTATAGCAACATCAGGACACAGGACTGAAGCGTGTTCTTCCGCCATCCTAACCACAGGCAAGTCATCAATAGTGATTTTCTTCCAAAGACTTAAATTTAAATTTACTGACGTTCTTCATCTAGACCTGAGCTGTCCAAAGATGTAGTCACTAGTTACATAAGGGGTTACCTAAATTGAAATTAACTATAATTAAATAAAATTAAAAGCATTGAACAGCCACCTGTGACTAGTGGCCACCATCTTGGGCACTGGAGCTATGAAAGAGTCCCACTGTCACAGAAAGTTCTGATCTACATGTTCTACCCTGATCTTTTTCCGGATTCCATCCCAAATTCCTTTATAACAGAACAACAACAAAGAAAAAATTTTTCATAATTTCTTTTTGATCAGACCTCCTACCTAGATGAGTCTCTATGCATCTCTACATAAGGAGAGCTCATTCGATGGTCTCCCTTGCACCAAAGGGCCAGTTGTCAACTTCCAGTCAAAATTCTACCTCTCTGCCAAAATATATTGGAGTAATTTTTCTTTTTCTTTGTGGGGAGGCAAGCAAGCTAGGCTCATGAAGGCCAAAAAGTCAATGTCCAAAGAAGAATCTAAGGATTGAACTTGGGTGAACATTCTAGAAGGCTTTGGGTACAGACAGGTACTTGGACAAATCATGAAGGACTGTATCTGAAGATTTGCAGACGGAGAGATGGAAGTGAGCAGAGGTCAATGAGTGCGGCTGTCTCATTTGCAGCAGCCCTGAACAGGTTAGACAACCTGCACAGTTAACAAAGAGAGGTCGCAAGTCTGTGTAATGCCAGAATGTAGGAAAGAGATTGGTCTAGGAATGGGATAGAAGTAAACTGAAGAACGGGGAAAAAAACGAAAAGCCTCATCCATGAAATAAACACATTCCAGAAAAAGTTTACTCTAAAATGAAATTATTATAAGTAAATCCCATTTTTCTCTTGCTTTCCAATAGGAAATTGGAACATTTCCACTAACAGTGAAGCAAGAGTTAAAGCAAGCACATGAGAGAGAGAAAGTTTTAACTAGGAAAAAATCCAATAACTTTTTATTAAGCATTAACAATACTCATGTTGAAAACAATACATTATTCTACTCAAAATGAAAGCAGTGATAGGCACATAGTAAGCAATCAATGAGTGCTCTCTGATTGACTGAAAATAAATCACAAAATAAAAATACAAATTAGGGATCCGCATCTCTGGTAACCATTCTCTCCCCAGACTAATGAGTTGTTGATTCCGCTGGCAATGGCTTCTCCTTAGGAGCTGTTAGCACAAGATGTTGCTTGTTGAGGCTGGGCAGGTGTTAATCAATGTCACAGATTACATTGCAACTTGCGTGGTGCTGGCTACAGAGACAAGAACCAGGCACAGAACTTCAATTTTTTTCATTTCATAGTAGGCTGTGACTGAATTTATTGGTTCTATAAGTGAGGAATTCCATGATTGACATTTTGGTGAGGGGAGGAAAGCGGCCCACTCTTGGCCCTCCGGGGACAGGTCATATTCAAGTGACAAAGAAAGAGGCACTTCCTGGTTAGGAATTTCAGGCCAGTGTAGTTGCAAGCAGGGGCTGTCAGTACTTACATCAAATGCAGCGTGTGCAGGACAGTTTCCTATTGCCAATAACAACTATCATAATGGGCCTTTATTGTTTTTGCTTCCAAGAATCCATTTCTCCTTCTTCTGATGAAAGTATCCCCACAGATTGCTCAGGGTGGGGTGGGGAGATACTTTTCTTCCCACAATATTAAAGTGAGGGCTTAGTGACTATAACAGAAACCCCACAGTGTTATGCCTTAAGATGGAAGGTTGGTTGTCTCTCATATAAGGCTCCAGAGCCAGCAGCTAGGCTCTGTTCCACACAGTCATGAAGGGGCCTGGGCTGGCAAAGGCACTCTTCCATCCTCAACATGATTCCACAACTGCCCCAGCTTTGCTGTTTCTATCCAGCAGGAGGGAGAGGGGGCATGGAAGAGTGACCGCCTATGTCTTTAGGCCAATGCATGTAGATGGCTATGTATCACTTAAACTCCTATTCCATGAGAACTTCCTCTCATGGTTACATTTGGCTGCAACGCAGGCTGGGACTTGTAGTTTCTAGCCAGGCCCATGTGTTTAAGCCATACTGCAGTCAAGAGGTAGACAGAGCTGGGTATGGTGGCATATGCCTGTAATCCCTGTACTTGGGAGGCTGAAATAGGAGGATCACAGATTTGAGACCAGCCTCAGGAACATAGTGAGAACCTTAGCAACTTAGCGAGACCCTGTTTCAAAATAAAAAATAAAATAGGGCTGGAGGTGTAGCTTGGAAGTAAAATGCCCTGGGGTTCAACCCCCAGTATCACGGGGGGAAAAAGAGGTACACATAGAACCCAAATTAAGATAAAGGCCACTCTCCCTCAAACATGTTCCCTCAAAATTTGGATCTCAAACAGAATGACATAAGTCTGAAAAGGGTTGGAGCAGACCCATCCCAGCAATGGCATCCTAAAGCAGTCCTCCATTGACTTCTAGGCCAGTACTTGGGAGGCTGAGACAGGAGGATTGCAGGTTCAAGGCCAGCCTTGAGAGAGACTCTGTTTCAAAATAAAAAAATAAAAATGGCTGGGGATGTAGTTTGGAGGTAGAATGCCTCTGGATTCAATCCCCAGTACCAGAAAGAGAGAGAAAGAGAGGAGGGACTGAGGTCCCAATACCCCCCTCAAGAGAATGACCCAATAACCTAACTTCCTTCCACTAAACCCCACCTTCTAAAGGTCCCACCACCTCCCAATGTCAGCAAGCTGGCGACCAAGCCTTTAGCATATGGGCCTTTGGGGGCCATTTAAGAATCTAACCACCACACTGCCCTCATTGAGTCTCCTTTGCAGCCACCTCCATTGATTTCCAGCCAGCAAAACTGCTGGCCCCTGAGGCTCTAACTTCTCAGTTTCTTTGGTGCGGGTCTGAAACTCTGGGATGGGCTCAACCACTTCCCCACAAAGGCAAGTACACAGTGAGGAGATTACTAATAATACCACTTGAGCTTTCCTTGGGCATTCTTGCTCAAATTGTGCCTTGTTTTTATGTTTGCAATATGTAAATTAATTACCAGTGCATCTTGCAAGTGGGTTATGCCCGGACGACAATCTGACCGTGACTCCACAGCCTCGACAACTTTACCAGCTATAGGAATAATGGCGATGACAAGTTGAAAGTTGCATATTAGCAGTCATCAGTGTACTGCTGTATGGTGAACCCAAACGAGAGAATCCATCCCCCTCCAGGCTCTTATTACAGGAATCCAATACAGCAAACACATTCAAACACAGACGCCTTCATTAAGGCCTCTCCTTTACAGCATTGTCATGCAAATTGCCCGAATCAAGGAGTCTAAAAAGTGCCACAGAGGTGCTGGGAGAGCATCTTAAATAAGTAACAAGCCAATGGTCAGAGCATCCCTTGATTAATTGGGAGTTATAGCAAAATACAACAGGCTCCAACCAATGAGAACTTGCTGACACCAAATTATCTCAGAATACCCTCCAGTAATGTGAGAAACTCCCTCTCGCTCCTTCTGTAAATTCCTTGCGGACTTTCCCCTCACTTTTCCTTGAGGAGTGGAGGCAGAAGGGAAGGAGAGGTGGGGATTGAAAGAGTCACCAGCTGTAAAATATTCAAACTAATTAGCAGAGGACGACAGCAGTGCAGGTTTCGGGGCTGTGTCGAACGGGGTGGACCGTGCACTTAATAATAGCCTAACAGGTTTCAGCCTAAAGATCCGTGATGGAAGGATGGCATGAATAATTCAGTGAGCACGAGGTCCTGAACCCAGGTTTTCTCTCATAAAGAGGAAAGCCATGAGCCTCAGGTACCAAGTTTCAAACCAATCAGAGCTCCATCTCTCTCTTTCAGAGCTTCGTTACTAAGTGCTGTGTAGGTGTGAAAAGCCTTATTACCATGTAATTTTGTTGGGAGCAGACTTCCAAGTACCTGCTTTACTTTATATTCACATACACAAAAAAGATCAAAATGTGTTTTATTTCCTAACAATAGCCAATTTGGCTATAATTATCATAAAATACTGAATTTTTAAGGCATGGTGCCCAAGTGACTCCCCACATCGCTCCCCTCTATCCATGAATATCTTCTTATTTATCGCCTTCCCCATAATGAACTTTGAGATAAACAACAGAAAAAGTAATTTGTTTTTTGACAATGCTGAACCTTTGAATAGAGAAAATCACACAGTTGAACACAGAGCGCAGTCCTGTGTGGTAAGTGGTATCCATGGCAACCAATAGATTTTATGCTAAGTCTGGCCTTTAAAAACATTTCACGTTTACCACTGAGAAAAAGATGGCCTTGATTTAAAAATGATACAACAAGTACCTCGGATGGGCATGCTTTCTGCTCTGGGCTGCACACACAATTAAGAGGCATTTCCTTGGCACCGAATCACCTCAATAGTATGTGTGTCATCCTTGACGTACATCACGGCCTGCTGGAAAAAAGGAAAAGGTTGGACGTTCTGTATTCTGCTGCAGGGGCTCAGGCAGTTTGTTTTTTTACTTGTTCTCCTTGTATTTAACACCAGGAGTAAAAAAAAAAAAAAAAAAAAAGGGAGTAAAAATAGCACACTGGCCTCTTATCTTAGTCTGTGATCATGGTGACAATGAAAATATTATGGCCTGCTTATCTTGGGGCAGCTCTGATCACACTGGCTTATTATAACTTGAAATAACGGATGGAGAAATGCCTACCATACCAGCTCCAGACCAAGCGCCCGAAATTAGTCTCTGTTCACATTTAGAAAGTTGGGTACCAAAAATGGAATGCAGTTGCGGCGAGGGAGGATGTCGTCTTAATGATATATTTGAGTAAGAGGAGAAAGGACAGGCCCCTTTCTTCTTGAGAGAGAAAGAGATTCGATGAGAACTGCATCAAAGGAAAAAACACAACCATCCTTGGGAGGAGCTGGTTTTCCTGAGCTGTTTTAAGCTCTTTGAGAGCTTCCTGAATAGAGTGGCGTTTCTATTCCTTTTGCAAGGATGGGTGTCTTTTCTATTCCCCCAAAATGGGCCTATTTGGACCACACCAGACTCTTCAACTGCACGCATTTTTAGCTGGAATCCTTTTGTAGTTGACTGGTGTTATGGGTTGAATTGCGCCCCCCCCCCAAATTCATATGCAGAAGCCCCATTTCCCAGCACTTCAGAATGTGACTGTATTTGGAGATAGGGCCTTTAGAGAGGTGATTAAGTTAAAAGGAAACCATTATAGTAGGCCCTAGTCCATTCTGACGGTGTCCTTATAAGAAGAGGAAATTTGGACACACAAAGAGACCCCAGGGATGCGTGCGCATGCACAGAAGGAAGATCACGTGGGCACACAGCGAAACGCCGGCATCTGCAAGCCAAGGAGAGAGACCTCGGAAGAAAGCGAGCCTGCTGACGCCTTGATCTTGGCCTTTCAGCCTCCGGGACTGAGAAGATAGATTTCCATTGCTTAGTCACTCTGGCTGCAGGCTGTTAGGACAGCTTGGGAAAATTAATTCAACTGGGGTGGGGCGTCCTTTTCATGGAAAGGGTGACTCGTCATCAGTGCACTGGGGAAGCAAGATCAAGATTAAAGAAAGAAAGCATTCAACTGCTGTGTTCTCTGATGTGTGGGTTTTGTGGGGTTGGGAGTAGAACTGGGGATCAACTTCATAATATCTCTCCTCTGACTCACTTGCCCATCCATATTTGTCAGTGTCAAACAGCACTATTCGGTGACTCACAATCAAGTGAGTTGAATTTCTGATTCTTCAATATTTTACATAGAGAAAAGCTAACACTTGGTTGGGCGTGGTGTTGCACACCTGTAATCCTAGTACTTGGGAGGCCGACACAGGAAAATCACCGGTTCAAGGCCAGCCTCAGCAACTTAGTGAAACCCTCAGCTACTTAGTGATATCCTGTTTCAAAATTTAAAAAATAAAATAAAAAATAGGGCTGGGTGTGTAGCTCAGAGGTAAAACACCCCTGAGTTCAACCCTCAGTAACACACACACGTACACACACACACACACATACACATGCACACGCACACACAATTAACACTTCCTCCATGTGGCCAAGTACAATAGAAGTGACGTAGACCCAGGACGATGGTGACCAGAAAGGACCAGGGGACACTGCACTTTGTTCCTTACATGCATGAGTTCCGCTTGATGCCTGGGCCTCAGGCCCAGGACCACACATCAGCCACCCACCCAGAGGCAGGAGCCATTCATCTTTCTGAGCTAATTTTCTTCCTTGGGCCCGTAGAGAGCTCTGGCTATCTTTGGCCAGGGAAAGAATGTTGACCGTTTCACATGTGGAAACATAAATCACTCTCTCTAGGCCTTGTTAACTTTTACTTATAAACTGCTTTTATGTAGAACTGTCAGGACTCCAGGAAAATAATGGGCAGTGACAGATTTAGGATTAAAATCTTCTCAGGTAGTTAGGGTGGTGAGTTAGGTTATAAATTGCTTTTAAAGAGCTGAGGCGTGGCCCATGAGCTTCCTATGCGTACTCCAAATGGACACCAACGATGCAGCTGGGACAAGTCCATGCTGGTAATTCATCTTAATTATTTGTCAGCAAAGCCATCCTAATAAGAGATGTCTTTCATTTTGATTAAAATGACCCTTAGTGATCTCTCAAAAGTCTTGTCTGAAAAACTCCATTGAAAGGGAAAACTTGGGGCTTGGGGGTTTTATGTCTCAGACAAGAAGAACTAAATCAGAAAAATATATGAACTGATGTAGAGAAATAACTCTAGTGTCCAATTGTATCAACGCATCAGTAAGTCTCAAATGACCTTCTTTGCCTCAGTGCCAGGGCATCAGTGAGCTCATAATTTCTCTCCAAACTTATCATATCTCAGGAGCAGCTGGACAGGCACAGCTATTTACTCACAGGGAGGCGGGGCTTCAGAGAAACGCCAGGCCTATTGCTGTGCACCTCTGAGGAGGCAGGTGCCATGCTGCAAGGCTTGTGTGACGTGACATTCAATGGGTAAGCCAAGCAAACAGTGGCCATCTAAAGCCACAGGGAAGCAAAGAGTTCTCAGGGGACTAAGAAGAAGCGATGTGCATGAATGAATGAGTCTTGAGAGGGAATCAGAGCAAGAACTGGGCTGAGTACGTGGTGGAGCCGATCCACATTCTAGAACTCAGACCAGGAACACCAAGATTCCATCCTTCCTGAAAAGCACTTGTCAGTGTTTGGGGGAAGACACAGGAGCACAATGGGCACACAAATGCACCCTCAAGAGGGTCAGACCACCAGAATCTGCTATTCATTCATTTATTCATTCACTAACAAATACTTATTGTACACCTGCAGCTGGGATACTTCTGTGAACAGAACCAACGAAAGTCTACCTCTGCATGGAACTTACATTCTAGAGAGGTCAGTGACTCACAGCAAGCTTCATCCATCCCATGGAGCCAGGGCCACTCACATGGTTCATTCTTGCAGACTGGAGCTGCCTGGAAGGGCAGCCAGAAAAATACTCACCAGGAAATGCGCTAGAGGGGTTGGCTGCCTGGGAATCTCGCTCGTCCTTCTGGGTGGGCAGACTTTCCTGCATCTTGGAGAAGCTCTATGATCCAATAACAATTCACTAGGATGCTTCTGACTTTTAAAACATGTAACTATAGTTACAGGGCTTCAGAGAACCATCTGCTAGACTTTAATTTGCTTCTCAGGACTGAGAGGATCATAAATCATGCAATCACACATTCGGGAACATTCTTTCCTCCATATTTGCAGCTTTAAAAAAAAAATCCTATATACTAGCCTCGGCTTACTTTACCAATCTGTTGTTGATGTCTTCCTCTCCCGTGACTTCTCGCTGATGGACAGGGGCAAAAGGGAATCTCACTAATACAGTTATTACTAATGTATCTCACAATGTTATTACTAATGACACACTGTATGCAAATAGAGAGGAGTGACTTGAAATACTTTTCCATAGGAATTTTACAGTTGTTTCCTCTGTTACATTTATAAGACTATTTTCATGTAATATCAGAGGGTCATTAGCAGATACACAGGTCCACAATAGAAGGATCTACGGAATGAATATCTAAGGCCTACATATGGTATTATGTAGGAAAGATTAGACTTTCAGTACAATATCATTAGGAAATACACTTGTGGTTGTATTTCTAGTAATCAAATCCTCAATTTAGCAAAGATTTGTTGAGTACCCATATTGTGCCAAGCCCAGTTCACCTCCAGGAGTTCCAAATTTAGTGGAAGGGAATTATGTAAGCACAGAAATTCCATAAAATATGTTATGAAATAAAGAAGTATATTTCAAGGTGCTATGGATGCACAAAGAGAAGCCTTTAACTCTACGTGGCATGTGTTTCCCAGAGGAAGAAACATTTGTACTTGCTTGAGGAATTCCCAGCAACTACAAATAGCATGTGTAAAAGTCAGAGGGGAAAGAAAGGGCATGGAACATTCCCACAACTACAGCACATCAGCAAGCCTAGGGCCCAGGATGAGAGAGTGATGAACGGTGAGGCTGCTGATACTGATGGAGGCAGACCATGGTGTGTCTTTTCAACTATTTTAGGGGATTTGGACTTGATTTTACAGATAACAAGCAGCCTTTAAAAGAAGTTTATATGTTGGTCAGCTTTCCATTACTATAACAAATACCTGAGATAGTCAATGTATAAAGATAAAAGGTTTATCCTGGCTCACAGTATTGGAGGTTCCAGTCCATGACCACTTGGCCCCATTGCTTTTGGCCTGTGGCCAGGCAGCACATCATGGTGAGATTGCACGGTAGAACAAAACTGCTTTTATCATGAGCCAGGGAACAAAAAAGAGTCCCCCCCCATGATCTAAAGACCTCCCATCAGGCCCCACCTCTTAAAGGCTTCATCATCTCTCAATGATGCACCCTGGGAAATAAGCCTTTATTGAATATATGGGCCTTTGGAGGATACTCAAGATCCAAACCATAACAGTTGCTTTCTGTTGATTCTGTCCACACTGCGGGCCTCCATCCTTTCTGAAATAATGGGGTCCCAATGGAGATCTCTGTGCTAGGACACAGAGGGAAGTCAGTGTATCCATCTGAGGATCCACTTTTGACCTCAGCTCCATGGAACCATGCCTTTAGCAGCTTCTTTGACTTGAAAAAACAGGGCAGTGATCTAGGAAAAGAAGGGTGTTATCAGGTAAAAGGAGTCAAATGAGACATTTGTCCCCAGTTAGAAGCTTGACATCCAATGTATGGGAAGGGTAAGTCCGTACCTTTCTGATCTTAGAGGTCTGTGGCCCACGGGGGTGTAGCACAGAGGTAGAACGCCCCTGCGTTCAATGCCCGGTACCGCAAAAAAAAAAAAATTAAAAAAAAAAAGAGAGATCTGTGGCCCATTGAACCAGAATAGATCTCTTAGGAGATTCCCTAAACCGTATAGTATGAAATTGCCAGGCAAAAGCTAAGTGTGGAGAGGGGGCTAGCACCAACTAATACACTCTGAGATTTTGTTTCTGTTCTCTATACCTCTTGTCACTTTAAGAAAAAGTAAGAGAATAATGTCCAGGCGATATTTTTCTTTAGATCTTGCCCAAACTACTTTCAAATATGATGAGATGGCATTCTGCCTTATTTAACCAGCCTGGAAATGAAGAGTAAATGAGTCGATATGATTGGAGAATTTTGAAACCCTTTCTTTAAATGGCCTTCATTTGTTTTATGGTCTGGATGGGATGAAATTTAGCAAATCCAGCTTGCCTTTCAATCCGGAGAAGATTGGAGTCTATCGACAGAACATTTCTACTTGGACTCTCTCTCGCTCATACTTTACTTCGAGCATCAATCAATTGCTCTGGGAACTTTAAGTTTTCCTTTGACTGCCATTTGCCAACTCCCACTATGGAGATGTTTTAGACAACTAATACTTCTGTGGAGAGAGAAGGTGCTGGTGAATTGAAAAGAGCCCTGTCAGTCCTCCCTATTCCATCCTGGGCTCTGTCAGTGTCTTGATTTGTAGGGTGGGACAAAGCACTTAACCTTTGTATCTCCAAAAGCAAATGATGAATTCTGCCCCATTTACCCTGTTTGTTAACAGATGGGAGTTGCACATGATTAACTGCTCTGTTTCCTCATTTCTGTGACCTTAAGTGCCTGCCTCGCAGGGGGTCACTAGGTAGAGATGCGAAGCACACAGAGCTGCAGAGAAGGTGATCAGCAAATGCCCGATGATGATAATGATGATGATGAAACTCACTTGACTTCTCAGCAAATGCCAAACTCCCTGCAGGATAACACATGTGCAAGGTGAGTCCCATCTATTTCCAAGTGCTCGAGGAAGCTGTGCAAAGTATACAAGGAAAGTGGGGGTTTACCCGAGCGGAACATACCCTACTTTCCATGTTGTCTGGAGAAGCTGCTGATAATAACTAAATTGGTCAGACCCAAATGCAGGTCAGATCTTTGATAAATCCTGAGAGATTAAATCAGCTAAGTGCTGTTGACACTTGACTACTAACCCAGTGGGGGTTCTTGGAGCTGGCAAAACACTAGTCACTAAGATCTCTGTAGTTGAGGAGAGAAGCGATGAAGTCCTGGAGCACCTGGCCCTCCATCTTCCACTTCTAATCCGTTTGTCAGGTTGCGCTCAATTGCTCTCAAAGTCTTCCACACAGCAGCAAAGGATGCTTTTTTTTTTCAATACTGGGGACTGGACTGGGGATGCTCTACTGCTGAGCTACACCCCCAGCCCATTTTATTTTATTTTGAGTCAGGGTCTCATTAAGTTGCCCAGGCTGGCCTCAAACTTGCAATCCTAGGGCTTTGGCCTTTTGAGTAGCTGGGATTACAGGCATGTGCCACTACATTCAGCTCGAAAGATACTTATTTTTTTTTTTTTTTTGCTGGTGTCTCAAAATATGAACTGCAACTCCTCTCTGTATTTGCATGTACCCCTGGATCCATATGAAGTTATACGGAAAGATTCTATAAATCAGCATGTTCTAAAATGTGTCCCACAGAATACTACCTCCATTGGATTTTCTTCACATTAAAATTCCTTCATCAAGCAAGTTTGAGAAATGCTTTAAAAAATTATGTACTGAGTGTTGGAGACACAGTGATATACAAGCCATCCAATGCCTGGACTCTCATGGATCATGGCATGGGGTAAGGTCAGCAAAAAAAATGGAGAATGGATCATGCAAGTTCTTGTAGACTAGGATAAGGACTTGGTTATTTATTTATTTATTTATTTATTTATTTATTTATTTATTGGTACTAGGGATCAAACCCAAGGTCATTCTACCTCCAAGCTACACCCCCAGCCCTTTTTATTTTTTATTTTGAAACAGGGTCTCACTGAGTTGCTGAGCGTCTCACTAAAGTTGCTGGGGCAGGCCTCCAACCTGTGATCCTCCTGTCTCAGCCTCCCAAGTACTGAGATTATAGGCATGCATCACCACACCCAGAAGGACTTGGCTTTTATCCTGATTAGAACAGGCAGTCTTTGTTAGTCAGCTTTCTTTCATTGTAACAAAATACCTGAGATAATCCACCTATTAAAAAAAAGGTTTGGGCTCACCAATTTGGAGGTTCCAGTCCATGATCAGTTGACCCCATTTCTTTGGGCTTCTGGCCAAGGAAGCACATTATGGTGAGAGTACAGGGTAGAGCAAGAGTACTCTCTCATGGCCAGGATGCAAGAGAGAAACAGAGACAGAGACAGAGACAGAGACAGAGAGACACCAGAGTCCCACAATCCTCATGTGGGAAGACCCAAGGACTTCCCACAAGGCTGCACCTCTGAAAGATTCTACCACCTCCCAGTAGCTCCACCCTGGAGACCAAGCCTTTAGCACACAGGCCTTTGAGGGGACACTTCACCAAACTATAGCATAGTCATTGGAGGTTTTAAGCAGTTTTTATCCAGTGCATAGTGGAATGTTAAGTCTTTGGGAACTTCTGAGAGGAAGAAATCTATCAGTCTTTGTATAATCAGATTCTATTCCAACCTATTTTACTTCTAATGCCTATTAGCACCTGGGGAAGCACAAACTTGAACTTAAGAGAAGGATTCCCTTGCCCATCCTGCTGTCTTTGCCCATCTAACATTAAGATACTGCTCCTGGCCCAGGGCTTTCGCTGCAAAATTGTCCCACTTTTGAATGTCAGCCACTCTCATGCTTCTCCCATTCCTCTGCTTTGTTGAAATACTGTATGACTGTTGCTTGAATACATTTATTTATTTCTATATGTTAGTTAGGGTAGGCTAACTGCTATAATGAATAGACCTAAAAAGCAAATTCTGGCTCAAACATCATAGCAATTTACTTTTTCTTGATATAATAATGGTGCAATGCAGGTCAATAAGTCAGCAGATACCCTTCCTCCACACAGTCATTCAGGGATCCAGGCTGGAAGCTTTGCTGCATTCAGTATGTGGTTTCCTTGGTTACCCTGGGACTCATCTTCATCCTACCCAGGCAGAAGAGGAAAAGAGTATTGAGAAGTGCACAGATGCAAATGTGTGTGTTTGGGTGAAGTGATGGGTGAGGCCAGAAGGCGTCCAACACTTCTGCTCACATTTAGAGCTAGACACAGTCACGTGGCTCCATCTAGATGCAGGGAGGTTGGGAAATGTGGTCCCTGGATGTATAGCTACCTCCCAGTGACAATCTGCACTGTGGAAGGGTTGCAGGAAGTCTGTTGGACAACTACTCATCTCTGTAACCCACCCACTATGCTACCAGTTCTTTGAAAAAAAATAAGTTTTCATGCATTCATCTTTCTTGATTATATATATATATATGTATATATGTATATACATGTATATATACAATCAATATAATATTACATACATAATGTATATATTTTATTGATTTAGTGATATAGATAGATAAGATAAACCAACCATGGGGCTGGCATAAAACACGCGTTCAACAAATATTTGTTGAATTAAGCAGCCGTACATCTAAAACTTATGTATCAAGGAGACCCACAGAAAACAGAACAAGGCAGCTGTCATGGTATTTCAGTTCCAAGGAGATGGGCATTTGCAGAGAAAGTGGTCAAATTTGAAGTTTAGTTTTCCCCATGATTTATCTGAAGGAGGCCCTCAGCAGCGCAGAGGTGGGTTTGATGACGGGGATGAGCTTTGCAGGGGCTTGTCTGCAGGTGGGGAAAGTTCCTTCTTCAGTTCTTCATTGTGTTTTTGGCCTGGAACCTCCCAAAGCAGGCTGAATGCTGTCAAACATCTTCTGGGTCATAAATCACACAGAAGCACAGCAAGCACTAAATCAATAGAGTTTCTAATTGTTGAAGAAGTGGGAAGGTGCTTCTGAAACCCTGCCGGGGAGAGAGAAGGCCATTGGCAGCCTGCCTCGTTTATCCTGCATTGGATTCATGCTCAGAGGCCTCTCTGCTCCCTGGAAGCCCTATTGCTCAGATGGCACAGGGAAGATGCTGAAATCAGCAGTCCTTGGACACCCGATTCCCCCATATTATCTTGTTTTAGCCATCGTTCATTTTGCAATTGGAACTGACTGGGGAGAGGTGTTTACAGTGTTGCTCCTTGCGGCTCTGCTAACGTTTTCTCTTCTGGAGGAGGAAGAGGGGGTGGGAGCTGGAACAGAGAGAACATTTATCATCTGGGACACCTTCCCTCCTGAATGCAATCGTCATACCTTTCCGGAGAAATACAGCTTTTTTGGTGACTATTTTATATGATCCAGAAATTTTAAATTCATAACCCTTAACACCTCCACGATATGATCTTAAAGCAAAGAACTTCTGAGCAAAAACAGTCTGTACTTCCGTCCTCTAAGCCTCTCAGTCTCGCCTGTTTATTATCTATACCCAAAGCCGGAGCAAGGCTCTGGGATTTCTCTATAGGAAAAGAAGGGTAAAAATGTGTTTTTCTTTTTGACAGAACCACAGTGGGGAGAGGCACCAGCGGTTTAATACTCCAGACACACGGTCTGTTGAACCAGTCCAGCAAATTTCAACAAGGCTAGATATCAAAACTGCCCTTCACGGACCAGGGAGAGTTAAGTGGGAGAGAGATAAAAAGATATGACATAAATGATCAAAGCAATAAAACTCACTGCTCAATTAGCCTGTTGGAGAAGCAGAAGGTAGAGGGAATTGGTGGTTGAGGGAAAGTGTGTATTTGCTCCACAGGGATCCTCTCCATTTCTCAGTGTCGCCCTAACCCTCTTGACTCGGCCACAGAATTCAGGCTGGTTGTTAATTTTGTAGGAGGTCCACCTCCCTGCCCACCTCTCTTTCTCATTACTTAAAAACATTAGCCAGTTAAATGAAGAATATCCATCATCTTATGTAAATCATGCCTCTCTGTTTTGATGGCTGTAAGAGAAAACAGCCATGTACCTACTCTAACTATTGCTGATAATTTGGGTTTCTTTCATTTTCCCCAGATACCACTCTAGGCTACAGTGACAGCAAAAGTCCTTTAAGATCCACTGGGCAACTGCTAACAAACCTATATGAATATATTTATTTTTATAGGTTTAATATGCAATACATAAGTCCTGACATTAGGCAATTCTGACAGCCGCTCCTGGCCTGACCCTGGAGGGTATTCTAGGAAATCCAGAAGTAGGGCAAAATTAGATGTGCCCCAGAAAATTTGGTCTGTCATCGAGAAAGAGCAATTTATATTTGGAGAAAGCAGTGTATGCTAATAACCACTTTTGGATTTTTCCAATTCGATCTAAATTAGCGCTAGCACTTCCAAGGTCCCACTACCTAATGAGAGCAATTATTTCTGGATTTCAATTAAATTGAATTAAAGAAGTATTTCATTTGTTTTTATTTGTAATTTTTTCATTGTAAAAGTAATATAGCCACATTACAGAGAATATGAAAATATATTGGGGAAAAAAGACTCCCATAATCCCCCACCCCAAGGAAACCACTATATCTATCTTGGTGTAACAGAATAACATTTACAAAGCATCTACAAGGGTGGATGCAGGTGATGGAGCAGGTAGTTACAGGAACAAAAGCATCAAGTAAGAGTCTTGCAGGCTGGCTGGGGAGGCTGTGCGAGCTCATGAAACTCAACAGAAAGGGACAGTCTCAAATGTAGTCATTTGGGTATAGGGCTTTTAAGGGAAGAAACAAATAAGAGCTAGTGGTCAGGGACTCCTCCACAAGGTCGTAGAAAATGGGAGTAGATAGATATCATAGGGGCAGGCTGCAAGAGTCAGTCTGAGGAGGAAGGGGTATGGAGTCTGGCCAGAACTGAGAATTGAATCTGGTATGTTTGTAAGGAATAAGAGTTTGGGTTGAAGGATTCAAATGAGTGAAAGTCAGATGTAAGATTTGATAGAAAGTATAAGCCCTTCTAGCATAGCCGGAAAGGTTCTTGTGAGAAGGAGCTATATTAACTGATTCACCAGCATGGCATCTGTCACATAGTAGGTACTTAATAAATTGTGATTCTAAACCAGGTGGTGGGTCACACTTGTAATTCCAGGACCTGGGAGATTGAGACAGGAAGATCACAGGTTCCAGGCCAGCCTCAGTGAGACCTTCAGCAACTAGTGAGACCCTGTTTCAACCTAAAAAATAAAAAGGGCTGAGGGTGTAGCTTGGAGGTAGAATGCACCTGGGTTCAATTCCCCAGTACCAGAAAAAAAACAAAAATTGTGATTCTGTTGTGTACTGATGTGTTTTTAGTGACTCATGTAGTGCCTGAAAAAAGGAGATGCTCAATCAATAGTTTTTAAATAAATCAAGAAAAGGGTGAAGTCAGATTATAGAAGGTCTTGAAAGTCTTCTTCAAGACTTTCAAGAATCTTCAACTTCAAGGCCAATAAAGGATTTACTTTGGCATTTTTTGAGGTAGGATTGGGGAAGAGACAGAATGAGATGAGGAGCCTAGAGAGGTGGGTGTTTGGTAGAGTGTGTAAAGGATTGGAGAGGGAGGAGCTTGGAGGCAGGGAGAGCTGTTAGGAAATTATGATAATCAAAGAGAGGATGTGATGGGAGCCTGGAGGAAAGTAGGGAAATGGAAAAGAATGAAGAGAGATGCAGGAAGAAGAAGCCTGAAGCTTAACTGACATTGGAAGGGAATACTTTTGGAGAAGGCGAAGTCAATGCTCTCTTAGAAGAGAAATTGGAAATTTTATTCCAGAAATTTCTTGGAAATCTGGGAGTATCAGTAAGGAAAACTAAGCAGTCAAAATTGAGTTCTCTTGGAGGAGAAAAGATATATGCCATTTTTTTTTTTTTTTGTGGTACCGGGGATTGAACCCAGGGGCGTTCTACCTCCGCGCTACGCCCCCGGCCCTATTTTTTATACTTTATTTTGAAACCGGGTCTCACGAAGTTGCGGAGGGCCTCACTAAGTAGAGAGAGAGAGAGAAAGAGAGAGAAAGAGAGAGCTGAGGCTGGCTGCGAACCCAGATCCTCCGGTCTCCGCCTCCCAAAGTACTGGGATTACAAGCATGAGCCACCACGCCCGGCGATATATGCCATTTTTAATTTGCTGTGTCCATAGCAATATTGGGACATTGAGACCAAGACAATGGGCTGTGGAACTGCAGCTAGATTGCTTCTAGAGGCACTCTCTAGATCAGTGGTCTTCAAGTATTTTTTCATCATATGCCCCTGTTTAAGTCAGTCTTCTCACCCTTGTGATCCAACACCTGACACACAAAACTTAGAAAAAGAAAGATTTATTTGCTTACAGGTCTGGAGATTTTAGTCCATGTATATATAATATAGTCCATTTACACTGGCTGCCAAGCAGGAGCTGGGGCTACAGTTCTTCAGGGCATGATGGTGAGAGCAAGGGGAGGGAGTAAGGAACATGTATAGTCCCCAAGGCCACACCCCCAGGGGCCCGTCTCCAGCCAAACTATGCCTTCAAAAGCCACACCCCTAGGGACCTGCCTCCAGCATGGCTGCCTCTAGAGCCTGAGTCCAAGGGACATTTTACTTTCAAACCATAACTGCCCCTGTCACCAAAATATGTTTTAGCATACACCCCATGATTTATTGTTACTACATATTATTAAATTGTACATATATTACCATACTAACATATTAGATAATTTATAAACTATTCATAAAAATTACAATTAAAAACAAAGAGAGAATTAAGTTGAAAATGACAATATTTTAAAATATTTTGCCAATGCACTGGCTTAATCTGATTCCTTCATGTTATTGTTCCAAAGAGCGGGAAACCCTAAGGGCGAAGTTTTTGTGAATGGTCAGGAATACAAATTCATATTTCAAATATCCTTTTCAAACATTTCGATTCAGTTCATGACAGACCTTATTCTATCATGCCTATTCTTTGCTTCAAGCATGGCTGATAGAAAGCTTGTGCCTGGAGTGGAAATGTCAGCTCAGCCATTCTCTCAGTGTTTGCTTGTGCCCATATTATTAGTGGGGTGAATACATGTCCCAGTTTTCTTAGGATGTCCCCAGTTCACACCTGTTTCTTAGCATAATGATTTATAGTGCCCCCTTTTCCCTCAGGAGTCCCCATGTTTGGATGATAAATTAGAAGATCCCCTGATGATTGGTATTATCTTGAATGTATAGTTTTATTTCAGCCAACTCGTCCATCTTGGGCAGGTAAGTTTGGTTAAAAATAGATGATACCATCCATAAACACACTTAGCAGGCATATATGAATACAGTATACTTCAGTAAGCTGCAGTTATATCCACAGTGAGAGGCACACTGTCAGCCCTGCCTATTGTGAACATCCATTCCATCCTCGAGGGCCAGCACATGCCACACATGGCCCACGACTGACTTTTAGGCTGAGTGAAGAACTTCTGTCCACTCAAAGAGGCACTCTTAATAAATCTGAATTTCCATCTTAGCTTTTGCATAGAAATGAATTAGATGCTCACTAGGGCACTCATTTCCATGTATTGCCTGTGCACCCACTTCACATTGAGCTCTTGAAAAGTCTGCCTTATTCCTTTTTCTGTCCACAGGGCTTGGCCCAATGTCTAGCATAGAAGATGTTTGATGTATTCAAATAAAAGTGAATAAATTAATGATACTCTTGAATGAATGATATTCAGGTGAAATGCAAAACTGGAAGCAATGAAGAAGAGAAGCTAGCATCTATTGTATTTTTCTTGAACCCAACAGTATCTCTTTTTTTATTTTTTTATTTTATTAGTGCATTGCAATCATACATCTTGAAGGATTTCAGGTTGGTTGACGTATTCATGCACTCATCGGTCAATTAGCCCTCCCCAGTTCCTATACCCCTGCCTCCCCACTCCCTCCTTCCCATTTTCAGCATAGTAGTTGACTTTGATATCTTTGTTTATGTCCATCCTGTGCACCAGTTTGTTTCCCTCTCCTTCCCTCCCATCTACCCCAGTTAGTTCACCTTCTTCGCTCATCTGAGGTTTTCTCTCTTTGTCTGGAGTGTTTCTTGTGTGGGGTCATGGCTTATCCTCCCGTGACCTCAGTACTGGGGTACTCCGGGATGAGGCTGGGGGCTTGCCCGCCCCACATCCCCAGTGCCGGGGGGAGGGGTTCTCCGGGGGCGGGGCCAAGGGCTCACCCACCCCTTGTCCCCAGCGCTGGAGGGAGGGGTTCTTCGGGGGCGGGGCCAAGGGATCACCTACCCCACATCCCCAGCACGGGGGGGGGGATCTCCAGGGGCAGGGCCCAGGGCTCACCCACCCCGCATCACCAGCGCTGGGGGTCTCTGGGGGCGGGGCCAAGGGCTCATCTGCCCTGTGTCCCCAGCGCCAGGGTGAGGGGTTCTCTGGGGGCAGGGCCAAGGGCTCACCTGCCCCGCATCCCCAGCGCCGGGGGGAAGGGTTCTCCGAGGATGGGGCCAAGGGTTCACCTGCCCAATGTCCTCAGAGCCGGAGGGTCTCCGAGGGCGGGGCCGAGGGCTCACCCGCCCCGCTTCTCCAGTGCCAGGGTGTCTCCAGGACCTTGGCCAAGGGCTCGCCCGCCCCGCATCCCCAGCGCCAGGGGTTTCCAGCGGCAGGGCCGAGGGCTCACCTGCCCCGTGTCCCCAGTGCCATGGGGAGGGGTTCTCTGGGGGCAGAGCCAAGGGCTCACCCGCCCCGTGTCCCCAGTGCTGGGGGATCTCCAGGGGCGGGGCCAAGAGCTCACCTGCCCCACATCCCCAGCACCAGAGGGTCTCCAGGGGCGGGGCCAAGGGCTCACTGGCCCCGCGTCCCCAGAGTCAGGGAGGGGTTCTCTGGGGGCGGGGCCAAGGGCTAACCCCGCCCTGTGTCCCCAGCGCCAGGGGTAGGGGTTCTCTGGGGGCGGGGCCGAGTGTTCGTCCACTTCGTATCCCCAGTGAGAGGGGTCTTTGGGGGTGGGGCTGGGGGCTGACCTGCCCGTGTTCTCAGCGCTGGGCCGCTGGGGAGGGGGCCATGTCTCATCTACCTATGTCCTCAGTTCTGGGGTGTTCCAGGACAGTGTTGGGCTGCTCATGGGGGGCCGTGGCTTGCTGGCTCGTGTTCTCAGAATTGGGCTGCTCCTGTGTATGGTCACCTCTTATTTGTCTCTCCTCATCGCACTCATTGCGGGAGCAGAGGCTCACGGCCCACCCCTTGAAACCATCATTGTTGTAGGTGTGGGTCTGGATTGACTTGGACTTCATCATGTTCCGGAGTTGATCGGTTTCAATGGTGTTCTATAGTCGCTGGTTTCACAAGTATCTGCTGTCTCTTTACTGTTGGTCTCCACGAGTCATGCTGTAGGCGTAGCCCCGCATAGATGGCACCTTCGCCTCCGCTCTCCACTTACTAGGTGAAATGCATGGAGTTCTGTTTAGCCCCCACTTTGTTCACTGCCTCACACTCCACTGCTCTTCAGCTCTCTTTGTTTTGTTGAGTTTTGTCTGCCACACTTTTCTTGTTAAGAAGCAGCTAGCCAATTTCCAAGTTTCGGAATGCTGGCAACAAGCTGCCTCCCTTTATCTCACTCACCATGTTCTCATTGTTGGGTGGCTCTGGGGGGCCATGCGATGTCCATACATGTCCTCAGTGCTGTGGTGTTCTGCGCCGGTGCTAGGCTACTCCAGGGGAGCCGTATTTCACCCACTCATATTCTTGGTGTTGGGCTGCTCCTGTGCCTGGCCGCCTCATCTATGTCTCTCCGTGTCACTTTCTTTCCAGGGACTGAGGCTCACGTCCCACCATTTGCAGTTGTCGCTGTTGTAGGTGTGGATCTGGTCTGACTAAGGCTTCATCATGGTCCGATATCGACTGCTTTCGATGGTGGACTATAATCACTGTTTTCACAAGAATCAGCTGTTTCTTTGCTGGAGGATTCTGGGGGCTGCAGTGCTGGCGTGGCTCAGCCAAGATGACGCCTTTGTCTCCACTCTCCACTTATCAGGTGAAATGCTTTGCGCTCCCTACCACCCTCCGCTCTTTCCACTGCCTTGCATTCTGCTGCACTTTGCTTCTCATTGTTTTGCTGAGTTTTGGCTGCCCTACTTTTCTTTTCAAGATGCAGTTTTCCCACTGGCCAAGCTCCAACTCTTGGAGCACTGGAGGCACGCTGCCTCTCGCTATCCTGCCATCTTGGTTCCTCCAACAGTTTCTTTTTTTTTTTTTTTTTTTT
>PVJS01034483.1:0-21556 GCA_004027185.1 Glis glis | reverse complement strand
GCGCGGAGGTAGAACACCCCTGGGTTCAATCGCCGGTACCGCAAAAAAAAAAAAAAAAGAAACATTGAAGCATTACAGGGAGTCCTAGATAAAATTTTTGCATAATGAGCTCACAGAATATCAAATTTTTAAAAAGAAAGCATTGTTCCCAAAATTTACTTGAATGTGTTTTGTATTTTTTATAAAAATTTTTAAATGTAAGTCATATACGTACATGTTAAAAATTTACACTGTGCACTAAGGGATAAAGTGAAAACTAATTTTTTGGGGGGTGGGTATGAGAGAAATAGAGATTAAACTCCTTGTTTCTTTTGAAGAAGTACTGCACAGATAGTGATAAACACAAGACTGAGTCTCAGCTCCTGAAACTTTGAGTGCTAAATAGAACTGTGAAAATTTTAGTTTAATAAGGCAGCAGATTAACAATAATTTTTTCTTCCAAGTCCCCATTTAATTATCAGTGATGATACCCATTCTATTATTCTTTGGTCCCCTGGTCTCTGAAATGAAGGTAGTAAATACTGGCAGTTTTTTGTGTATCCCCCATTAAAGATTACATATTACCTATGTAGGAAATGCTTAGATTTATGGGTAGAGGGGTTTCACTCATACTTTAACAAATGTTTATATGCATGATGCACCAAGCACTGGTTGAAATAATCTCAACTTACATTACTATGGTAATTATTACATCTCTATGGTATATTTAGCATATTGAAAATAAATTTACAAATACTTTAACTATTTGTTTATTAGATTAGAATACAGATTTTTATCATGCTTTCAACAGTTGCATAGTGTTTAATACATGCAAAATTCTTCAGTAAAATATTACAACTGAAAATGCTGTATCTACCTAGCTTATTATCACTTATGTAGAAAACGTTCTTAAATATATAACTCAGAAAATGTGGCAGTTGCATAAATTCTTAAGAAAATTACTTATGTGTCCAGCCAAAATAGACACCTCAAAATACAATAATGAAGGGTCTGCCTTAACAAAACTAAAGTAGATTTTGGCTCCATTAAATTAATGAGACCAATGATTTTAGAAAGTTATTACAAATAACTTATTAATGTTAAAATATAGTAGATATCAAGACATATTCACATTTCTTACAGAGATAATTCTGGCATAACATGAAGTTCTTGATTAAATCAAAAGAATCCTCAAAGTAGTGGAGAAAGACATATGTATTGTGCACACTGAATAATTATACAGAAAAAAGACCTAATGTTTTAGTTTTTGCAGCTCATAAAGAAATATGGTTTAAAATGTTTACTTGAAATGCTTGAAATTTGAAACAGAGAATTAAGAAGGGATAAGTAAAACATAACAATGTCCAATAGTATGAGTCATGCCAAGAGTATGTGTCAAGGAGACATAAAAAATAGAAACAGAAAGAAAATGAAGAAAACTCACGCATAACAGATGACAATACTAACATTGAAAACATTTTTTAAAATGCAATGGAAACAATAGTGTGAATGAGCTAAACTTCTGCATTAAAGATTTTCTTATTGAGGAAAAAAGCCTGCTCTATATTGTCTGGGGAGATGTACATAATATAATGCAAAAATATAAAAACCTATATCAGTCTAGCACAAGCAAAAAGTAAGAGTCAGAAACAACATTAAGAGAGGTGGTCCAAGATGACGGCTGAGGGAGACACCATGTTGCAGTCTCTGAGGCTTGGATCTCAATTGCTATGAAAGCAGCTTCTTGATAAGAGAAAAAAAGCAATAAACAATTGAACGGAACAACAAAAAATTTGAAACGCAACAGAATCAAAGCCAGAAGACAAAACAGAGGACAGTCAAAAGCTCCAAGTGCCTCACCTAGGGAACAGCGGTGGCGCCATCTTGGCCAGACTGTGCTGGCAGCTGCCGGCACTGCAGCTTCCACACACTGCCAGCAAAGAAGCCAGTGAACTGTTGGAAATCTAGTAACTGCAGATCATCAGCAACAAAAGCGAGCAGTGACTCCCTCCACGTTGTACAGAGACCTGGACTGCGGTGTGGGCAGAAGAGGCAGCAGCGCCATCTTGGCCAGACTGTGCCAGCGGCTGCTGGCATTGCGGCTTCTGCAGGCCTCCAACAAAGAAGCCAGTGAACCATTGTAAATCCAGCAACTGCAGATCATCAGCAACAAAAGTGAGCAGCAACTCGCTCCACGCTCAACAGAAACCTGAATGCCTGGAAGTCTGACCAGAACCTGCAGCAGCATGGCTGAGCCCATGCCCTCCCTCAGAGATTATGAGGAACACTCAATGAGCCACCCCAGGGGAAGACCACCCAGTGCGGCCACAGGGACTCCCATGCCAAGCAATAGACTCACGATGTCTGAGACTTTGCAGATCACCCGAGGTGTGAGTGGGGTCTGCTGTAAGACGCAGTAGATGTACGGATAAGCAGACAGCCCCTGTGGATATTCGGGTGGGACAGACCTACAGCCTGCAAGTTGCAGTGTCCTTGCAGGGTTCCTGGGGATCGCCACAGGAAACACAGTGTTGGTACCTGGGAAAATTGGACCAACTCAGTCTTCTCTGTGGAAAATGCAGAGTTCCATATTTGCACAGAATTGGGTCAAAGTGACATCTGCCACTTCTGTAGGCAATGAGAGGCACAAGCCCAAGGTCCCACGCTCGCAACACCCACCATATGTGTAGGCAGGGAGAGACATAGGGACAGCCCAAGTGGAGAACATGGAGACCCACGCTTGCAGTGAGAGGGGCACTAGTGGCCCTAGGTGCCTGCACAGGCAGTGACAGGCACCAGGCATGGGCCCCAATCACTGAAGGAGACCAAGAATTGGGTCTGCAAAGGGACATCATACTGAGAAAGTGAGAATTACCATTCAGTAAAGGCTATTCATCTTTAAGGCTCACCTAGTAGCAAATATCTACCTCCAGAATAAGTTACAATAAAGGGAGAGAGATTAGACATAGGAAACCCACAGAGTGAGAGAGAGCTACCAAAAGCAACAAAGATATAAACTTAAGAAACCTGAAATCACCGGGCGTGGTGCCTCACGCTTGTAATCCCAGTACTTTGGGAGGCAGAGACCGGAGGATCCAGGTTCACGGCCAGCCTCAGCTCTCTCTCTCTCTCTCTCTCTCTCTCTTTCTCTCTTTCTCCTTAACGAGGCCCTCCGCAACTTCATGAGACCCGGTTTCAAAATAAAGTATAAAAAATAGGGCCGGGGGTGTAGCGTGGAGGTAGAACGCCCCTGCGTTCAATACTGGTACCGCAAAAAAAAAAAAAAAGAAACCTGAAATCATGAGAAGGAAGAATAGCAAAGAAACAATGAGCTCCCACAACTCCACAACAACAGAACCTGCCAACACAGAATTGCAAAGATTGCCAGAAGGACAATTCAGAACTTTAATAGTAGAAATTATACAGGATTTCCGAAAATAATTCAGAAAGAGCCTGAAAGGAATGAAGGATCAAATAAACAAAGAATCTGACACCTTGAACAGGAATCAAAAAGAAACTCTGAAGGAAGTGAAGGATGCAATAATTGAAATGAAGGCATTAATACAAACTATCAACAATAGACTAGACCATATGGAAAACAGAATCTCACTCTTAGAAGATGACCTCTCCAAAAATGAACGCATAGTTCCGGGCGTGGTGATGCATGCTTGTAATCCTAGTACTTGGGAGGCGGAGACTGGAGGATCCAGGTTTGCGGCAAGCCTCAGCTATGTATGTGTGTGTATATATATATATATATATATATATATATATATATACTGTGAAAAATTCACAAAATTATAAAACAAATGAAAAATATAGGGAAAGATTTAAATCTTATAATTAAAAAACTTTCTGTATATCAATAAGAAAAAAGCTTTTTTAATATTCAAGGACAGGACAAGTAAATATAAAAGCTATATTTCAGTAGTAATTAAAGAAATGAAGCAATGCAATTCATTAATCATCTGTCTAATGCATAAAGGTTAAAACATGATAAAGACCTAATTTTAACAAGAATATGACTATTTAACAAAAATACAGTTAAACAGGTATATTGATTTAATCATCAGCCAGAGACTCCATTGCTACTTCTCTGAAAGGAAATATAGAAATGTGTAAAGCAACATAGAAATGTGATTTTAATAAATGTGTCTGCATATGGAAATTTACCTTTATAAGCAGTCATTCATTTTGTTCAAGAATATATGCATATAGATATTAATCAGTTATTTGTAATAGCAAAATAAGTAAAAAACAATTCAAAAATAGAGAATGTGAAAACTTACTAAATCCATTAATGAAATATTACATAACATTAATATACATATAAACAGATACTTAATTGGTAAGAAAATCTTTATCATACTTTGTTAGAGTTCAAAAGTAGCTTATAAAATAATGTTTTAACCAATACATGTGTGAGTATAAACAAGAAGAATTTAAAAACATTCAAAATGTTAGACCTGAGAGAAACAATTCAGATTCCATATTTATCAATTATTGACAGCTCATTTAGGACAGAGAACATGACTTTTGAGTTAAAAGGAAAAACTCTAAAGGAGGCGGAATATTATTCCAAGCAGGAGGAACACTAAATGCACAATCTTTGGGGAAAAATGCAAATTACCTGAATTAATTCAAGCATAGTAAGAAAAATGGAATAAAATATTGACTATGGTAAAAATTGAAAAAGATTTCAATTAGAATTTTAAAAAAATCTATGCTCAGACAGCTAATCGTTAAAAGTACCTGCCCCATGTCATTAGATGTTATTATTAGCTCACAATAAGCACACTGTACATGAGAAATATATAGCCAAGATACAAATATTATAATAAAGAAAGAATTATCTAAGTCTTTTTGATATTATTCCAAGCTGGTTTCCAGAAAAGGCAATATTTTTGCCAAGACATAAAGCCCAGATAGAAGTTTCCAAAGCAGATAAATGAGCAATGTGAATTCAGAAAGAGGAGGTTAAGAGACATGAAGACACAGAGACCTGAGAAACATGTATGTTTCTTTTTCTTTCTTTTTTTTTTTTGCGGTACCGGGGATTGAACGCAGGGGCGCTCTACCTCCGCGCTACACCCCCGGCCCTATTTTTTATACTTTATTTTGAAACCGTGTCTCATGAAGTTGCGGAGGGCCTCACTAAGGAGAGAGAGAGAGAGAGAGACAGGGAGAGAGAGAGAGCTGAGGCTGGCCACGAACCTGGATCCTCCGGTCTCCGCCTCCCAAAGTACTGGGATTACAAGCGTGCACCACCACGCCCAGCAAGAAACATGTATGTTTCTAATGTCACATGGCAATAGTTTAAAAAGGAAGATGTCTGATGGATAGCATTCTATATAATTTAGAGTCTAGAAATGGAAAGGGAGGTTTTAAGGAAAAATATATATGTTTTTTGCCATGTCATAGCTCAGGAATATCTATGCTGAACAGCAGGAAAAACAAGAAAAGCCCAGGTGAGATACTGGAGAAGGGATCAAACAAGTGGTTTTGAGAGATGATGAAGGCATGACCTGCAGTCCTTCTACAAAAAGAGTACCTCCATTAAAAATCACTACCCTCTCTGTGTGTCTGAAGTGCCACCTGTGCCTGCACTATTGTGACCTATGTGTGGAAATATAGTCACTCCTAGAAATGATTTTTCTAGAGGTAGCCATCCTTTAACTCTCAAATCAGAACAAGCCATGGTAGAAGGACTTCCAGATATACCTCAGGCACTTCAAGCAACACCACGTGCTATTTCACTTGTTAGCATTCTCTTGCTTTCTAGCAATTAAAGAATAGAATCTACCACATCTACTACATTAGGATTGGACAACTATTTGAGAGGTCACAGGCCATCTCACCAAGATCCTACCTCTTCCCATTGCTAGATCTTAAGTCTCAAAATTCTCTGCAAACATCCCTGAACATTCCTTGGGCCCTCACTGTCCCTGGTAAAGTAAGATAACCTTAGGATATTAAGAACATTATGTTAAGTGAGATTAGCCAGTCACAGAAAGTGAAGGGTCATATATTTTCTCTGATATGAAGAAGCTAGGGATAAATCAAGACATAAGAGGGACTGTAGATAATGGAGGAGAAACCCCAGTGGAGCTATGGAGGTGACCTAGGGTTGGGTGGTAGTAGGGGGGAGGGAGAATTAATGAAGGAAACACCTCCACTGATGTTATATTTAAATGTAAAATTACCAATGTCAATCTCAGTACCATGTATGAGGAAAGGGAGGGAGTGGGAAGCTCATGAAGTGCTATGTGCATATATGTCCCTATCAGTCTGAACAACATTATGATATGAGACTACAATGCACCAATAAAAGTATATATGTATGTATATGTGTGTGTGTACATGTGTGATACTTTAAGCACAAATCAGTAAAGAAGCAGAAATATGTTTAAACCTTTCTTTAACCCTTTTATTTTATCCATATATTATACATACAGACACACATACACACACACACAAAGATACAGAGATAATGGAATATCTGAAGTTCCAGAGTGGAGGTGCACCACTGTACTCCAAGATGCTCAGGCATGCTTTGAATTATTAAATCTCTCTCATGGCTCATCTTTCCATCCACACTGACCATCCAATCATCTCCCCAGGAAGGACTTCACCACTGCCTTTCATTACCAATCATACTGTCCACATCCTCTACAACCCTGAACAATCTTGATCCAGGATCTCCCTACACAGTCATTGAGAAGCAATGTGTAAGATATGTGGAGACATTCTTCATTAAATAGGGATACTATACAGGAAATTCAAGAATGCAAAAAAGGGTAGGAACAGATAACCTCTAATGTCCCAACTCTCTGATTATATGATAAGCTACCTGTCTTGTAAAACAATAAAAATTTTACTCTTGGGCATGGTTGAAAATACATCTACATATATCAATGACACAATTTTACAGGGGATAGCAACTGCACAGGCTGTGACCAACATGACATGCCAAGGGATTTCCTGTGATATATGGCCAGACTCATTGGAAAAGACTACTTTATTGCATTCTCAGCATCAGCAGGCTGGTTGTCAAGAGCTGAGAGTGTGTTAAAGCTACTTTGAGCACAAAGAAGTAAAGAAGCAGAAATATGTTAAAACCTTTCTTTAATACTTTTACCCCAATTTTCCTCCTACCTTCCTGAATTTTCTCACACACTTCACCATCATAAGCCTTATTTACTTGACCTTAATTTAGATATCTGTTAATACCTACACCTCTTTTAATTTTTTTGTAAGAATTTCTGCTCCTGCTATGTGAGGGTATTCTTTCTCTCTTTGAATGCAGTTTTTATATTTTCTAAAGATAAGCACTCATATGATTCAGAAAAGACAAGTGCATTAAATGTATATTACAATGAAATGTAGGCATCCATACCCTCTCTTACTTTGCCAAAGCTGATCCACATCCCCAAATGTAACCACTTTCTTGGTGGTTTCTTCTGGCACCTACTTTTATATTTCTCAATAGCATTAGGCTGGGTCTCAGCTCTTCTATTTGAGATCTATTGACTTCCTAGTTGGAGAAGGAGGATGTCACTCTATTTTTTTCTTCCTCCTGTCTGCATACAAATTCCTATACCTTATTCCTCAATATGGTTATACCTATATTTATAATATCAGTATTAGTATTCAGGGCTGCATCTGCTTTACAATATTTTGTTTGTCTTAAAGATATACATTTTTTCATTATTGCATGTAATTCTTTTTCTATATTCATCTCCAAACTCCCAGATATAAGTATAAATTCTGTATCAATGTACATTAAAACACATCAAGTGCTTTTGAGACTGACTTCTAAATAATTGTGTTTTCAGTCCTCTGTACTCTCAGTTTCAAATATAATTAGTGCTTCTGATTCTTGTGCTTTCTGGCATTCTGCAGCGTGAACCAGCTTGCTTCTCCATCTCCCTGCATCCTACCTCACCTCCCACTTACCCACACTGATGGGCTTTGTTTCTAGCTTCCAAAATTTTATTGCTGTCATCTCTTCTCTCCTTTTCCTTGCCTTCCTTGATTTAAGCCTTTTAAACATCCTGTTTAAGTGGAAATCATAAAGAGTATTCTTTGTTTTTTAATTGTGAATGTTTTACCCAGTGCTGGACAGGCCTCTCTCATGCAATATGATCTCTCTCTCTTTTTTTTTTTCTACTGGGTTTGAACCCAGGGCTTTCTGTCACTGAGCTGCATGCACAGTACCCTCCACTCCTTTGATTTTTTTACTTGTGAGACAGGGTCTTGCTTAGTTGACCAGACTGGCCTCAAACTTCTGATCCTCCTGCCTTAGCCTCCAGAGTAAATGAGATTACAGTCATGTGCCACTGTTGTCCTGCTAATATGGTACCTTTTCTATGGCAAGACTTTTAGCAGGCATCTTTCAATAACTCCATTTTCTCACAGTAAAATCACATTTATTGTTTGATTTTTTTCATGAGCATAGGTTATTAGAGTAGGCAGCAAAAACAATTTGCTCTAGTTCTCATAATAATTAAAGGTTCTGTTTACAAATGGAAATGGATGAAATTCTGTACCATAAAAGGATATTAACAGCAGGTTAGATCATTGAGTACTCACTCCATTACAGGTATTATTCTAAGTGCTTTACAAGTATTAAGTAATTAATTTACTTGATTGCCCTGGAAACTTTAGACCTCAGTGTTTTCATTCTCCTATTTAAATATGATTACTTACTGACATTAATGAATAGAACTGAGATATATTATTCACTTTATATTTGCTTTTCAACACCCCAAATTTCCCTTCCTCTAAGAAATTTAGGACCTGATTTGCCCGCCCTTTATTGTCAACTTTGTCCCCTACCCTGAACCATTAAATACCCTAAGGTTCTGACCTCATTGAGTCATTCAAGGGTTTGGTGATTAATGTTATTTGCTGACTTTTCCAAAGAGAGGAATGATATATCAGTGTAAAGATTCATCAGAAAACTGGGAATGGATCTACCATATGATCCAGCTATACCACTCCTGGGTATCTTACCAAAGGAACTGAAATCAGAGTATTATAGTAATACACGCATATCCATGTTTATAGCAGCACAATTCATAATAGCCAAATTATGGAACCAACCCAGATATGCATCAACAGATGAATGGATTACAAAATTATGGGATATATACACAATGGAATTATACTCAGAAATAAAGAACCAATTATGTCATTTGCAGGAAAATGGATGGACCTGGAGAACATTAAGTTCAGTGAGATTAGCTACTCATAGAAAGTGAAGGGTCATATGTTTTCTCTCATATGCAAAAGTTAGGGAGTAATTGGAACATAAGAGGAAATTTAGATAACGGAAGTGAAACTCCAGTGTAGCAAGGGAGGTGGTCTTGGGGAGGGAGGGGGAAGAGGGAGAATTAATGAAAGAAACACTTCCACTGACATTATATGCATATGTGAGAATAACCAATGCCAATCTTAGTATTTTGTTATGTGGACATGGGGGAGTGGGGAGTGAGCTGGGGGAAAACTTACCAAGGGCATTTGTGTCACTATCACTATGAACTGCATTATGCTATGAGACTATAATGTACCAATAAAAGTATAAAAATGAGCCATGTGTGGTGGCGCACTCTCGTAATCCCAGTACCTGGGAGGCTGAGACAGGAAGATCGCAGGTTCACGGCCAGCCTCAGCTACTTCGTGAGGCCCTCTGCAACTTAGTGAGATACTGTTTCAAAATAAAAAAATAAAAAATAGGGCTGGGGATGTAGCTCAGAGGTTGAATACCCTTGGGTTCAATCCCTAGTACTACAAAATAAATAAATAAATAAGAAAGAAAGAAAGAAAGAAAGAAAGAAAGAAGGAAAGAAGGAAGGAAGGAAGGAAGGAAGGAAGGAGAGAGAGAGAGAGAGAGAAAGAAAGAGAATAAAATGTCTGATCAACCAAAAATAGGTGTTATTTTATTTAAAATATATGAACATTAAAAATGTCCAAATTAAATTTATAGGTGTTAAATATCTTGGCTAAGAAACAACATATTACCCATGTCATTTTAACTGTATTACTCAACTCTGTGCCAAAGGCAATTGAGTAGATGGTTTAAGTCCTAGAACTACTACTCATTAGCTGTATACTCTGGAGCAATTTCCATGGCTTATTTCAGTTTACTTGTTTGTCATATGAGGTTAATAACTTCTACATTTGGAACAGTACTTGATACACATATAAGAAGCATGGTTATTACCTAAATTACTGTCAAGCCTCCTAATTACTCTAAAAGAAAGGTGTATTTCTTACCGGTAAGGAAACTGGACCCTACCAAGAGTGTACCCCATCCCTCACTCCATTGTTTTTAGAGTAATGATCCCTGGAGTGCTCCAACAGTGTCAGATTAATTAAGACATTGGTAAGAGAAAATGCTTTCTTGTAGTCTTCCATGTCATAGAAGGAATATAGAAAGAATACACAAAGGACGGAAGGAATATGGAAAGGATTAAGGTTCAGTAGAATCCCAGCCTTTCTGTTTTCAAGAGATATCCTGGCAAACACATAGTTCTAGAGGACAAAATTTATTATTCAAAAATTATTACTTTTTGTGGTACTGGGGATTGAACCCAGAGACATTCTACCTCTGAGCTATATCCCCAGCACTTTTTTTTTTTAATAGAGTATTGCTAGGTTGCTGAGAGTCTTGCTAAGTTGCTGAGGTGGGTGTTGAACCTGAGATCCTCCTGCCTTAGCCTCTCAAGTACTGGGATTATAGGCATGTGCAACACACCTGGAAGTTTCAGAAATTATTTTGAAGAACAATGGTTGATATGCAGAAACAACCTAAATGACTATCAATTGATGAGTGTGAATAAAACAAAGGTGGTATATACATAACATGAATATTATTCAGCCTTTAAAAAAGAAATCCTACAGTATGTGACAACATAGATGAACCTCAGGGAAATTATTCCAAGTGAAATTGGCCATCACAGAAAGGCCAGCACTGCATGATTTCACTTAAATTAAGTATCTAAAATGGCTAAATTCATAGTGGCTGCACTAATTTTTAATCCCACCAACAGTGTAGAAGAGTTTCTATTTCCTCACATTCTCACCAACATTTATTTTTGTTTAACTTCTTGATCATTGCTATTATGGTTGGGATTAGATGGAATCTCAAAGCAGTTTTGATTTACATCTCCCTGAATGCTGATGTTGAATTCTTTTCATGTATTTATTGGCCATTTGTATTTCTTATTTTGTGATGGGTCTATTTAGTTCAATTGTCCATTCCTTGATTGGGTTATTTGGTTTTGTAGTGTCAAGTCTCTTAAGTAATTTGTATATTATAGATATTAGTCCTCTATCAGAGGAACAGCTGACAAAGAACTTCTCCAATTCTATAGGCTCTCTCTATAGACTCTTGGTGGTTTCCTTTGATGAACAGAAACATTTTAGTTTAATGCCATCCCACTTATCAACTTTTGTTTTAATTCCCTGAGCTTTGGGGGTCCTATTGAGGAAGTTTCTATCTGTGCTTATATGTTGAAGTGTTGGATCTATGCCCTCCTCTAGTGATTTCAAAGTCTCTGGTGGATCCACCATATGACCCAACTATACCACTTCTGGGCATCATTTCAAAGGGATTAAAATCAGAATATTATAGCAGCACAATTAATAATAGCCAAATTATGGAACCAACCCAGATGTTCATCAAAAGATAAATGGATCACTAACTTATGGGATATACACACAATGGAATTTTACTCAGCAACTAACAAGAACAAAATTACATCACTTTCAGGAAAATGAATGGACCTAGAGAATATTATGTAAAATTAGCCAGTCACAGAAAGTGAACGGTCATATGTTTTCTCTCATATGTGGAAGCTAAGGACTAATTGGGATATAAGAGAGATTTTAGATAATGGAGGAGAAACTCTAGTGGAGTGAGGGTGGTGATTTGCGGGAGGAAGAGGGGGGAGAGGAAAAATTAATGAAGGAAACACTTCCACCGACATCATATACATATGTGAGAATACCAATACTCAGTATATTTTATGGGGAAGAAGGGGAGTGGGGAGGGAGCCAGGGGAAAAGTCACCAAATGCTATGTGCATGTATGTCACTATCACTATGAAGTACATTATGATGTGAGACTATAATGCACCAATAAAAGCATAAAAAATAAAATGGCTAAATTCACAATAAAAGAGGAATGGTGGTTATCAGGAGTTGGAAGAAGGGGAAAATAGGCAGCTAATAATCAAAGGGTATACTTAAAATTTTTTAAGAGTGTAGATCTCATGTTGTGTTCTTATAAAGTCAAAATATGATAAATACATATTTTGATAAATATGTATAATTTTGATAAATACATATGATAAATACAATAATGAAATTAATTTCATTTAGAATGCTTAAGGATAGTTTCTAAAACTGAAATATTTTTTAGCTATCTGTAGACATACATTAAGTCACTGCAAGGTCAAGTGTGATCTAGCTCCCCTGGTCTGTCTTTACTTGTATCTTGGGAATAATTCCCTCACTATCAATTGGAGTTACTCAGGACTTCTTTTCTACAGCATGCTTTTTTGGCTTCAACAAATCAAAACACATGCTTTTCCCTCAAACTGGGATGTCTCATGTTCTTTATGTATAAAATGTATACAGATGTTTCAGAACATCCAGGTCTGTTATTTTATATAATTTTCTTAGAAAAAAAGAACACCCAAAGTTTAGGTAGGACTCTATTACAAACTCTCATAGTACCTCTATTTCTACATTATAGGTATTTAGTTGATTATATAAGGACATGCTGCCAGGCGTGGTGGCGTACACTTGTAATCCCAGTACTTGGGAGGCTGACACAGGAGGCAAGTTCACAGCCAGCCTCAGCTACTTAGTGAGGCCCTCTGCAACTTAATGAGACTCTGTTTCAAAATAAAGAATAAAAAATAGGGCTTGGGGTATAGCTCGGAGGTAGAATGCCCCTGGGTTCAATCCCCAGTACCAAAAAAAAAAAAAAAAAGATAAAGGCATGCCTTTTCAGCCAATCTAAAATTTCCATGATTACAGTGAGCATATCTGACTTCTCTCCCTTCTGTAACTCCACTCATACCACAATTGCTTAACATTGTGTCTTCTCACTAAGTAGGTGTCAATATTGACTAATAATAAATTAGTCTGTAAAATCACTTACTTTCAGGGCTTAGCCCATTTTCCAAGATGGAAGAGCTATGTTTTAAAAAAGTAGACATGGCAAACAGAGTAATTCAGTAAAGAAAATTCTCTCTCTCTACCCTCTTCAATACATTTTTATATTAAGTCTCCTGGAAAAGTTGTCTGTTATAAATCAAGGTTTATGTTTTTCCCTCCACTTACTGTCTTGATTTTACAGGAAAAGAAAAACAATCTTCTTGTTATTAAAGAAGTCAAGGTGTTCTTCTGTCTGAAATTATTTTGATCTGTTCTTTAAGAGTCTTGAAGTAAAGGAAGAATAAGGAGGAGAAAAAAATACCATTTTTATAGAAATGTGACTGAGAAGAGCTTTGTACTCTACAAAAGTTCTTCAAAGTTCCAAGTAGCTCTTCTGTAACAAAAACCTACCAGGCAAATGACCCCTTTCCTGTGTGCCAATCTGACTGTATAAGAACAAGTTTTTTACTTACTAATGCTTATGAGAAAAAGTCATCCCAACTCAGCTCTCATGGCTAACCAATTGTCACTGTTCTATTCTCTTGTAAACAAGCAGATGAGACTACTGGGATGTATTTTAGACATCATTAGAAAAGAGCTGAAATGGACTTAGTGAAATTTTAAAAGTCAATACTTAATCAAGAGAAGACATGCTAAAAGAGAGACCAGTGTTTTCATCTGACAAACTAAATATCAGCTGCAGGACCATTACTGTAAAGCAGTATATTCTGTAACTCCCAGCACACTCAGAGTGAAATTTACCACTAAGTCTAATTTCCCTATCAGGCAATTAGCATATTATTAAAAATTCATGGCAGGGTCAATCTTCTGTTGATTTGTTTAATTAAGTTACTTTCTCTGGGTTAAATTAAAGGAGATTTGGATTCATTTCTAGGGAAGATTTTTTGAGGATGGAGAAGTGTTTTTTTCACTGTATCTCTGGATATATTTTTTTAAAAAAAGGTTTTAATCTTTCATAAAGTTCAAGCTGTCAGATTCTGACAAAAGCTGCCCAATTCTTTCTATTTTCTTCTCTGCTCACTTGCTCTCTGGTGCTTTCTCAAAAATATCTGTAAATAAATAGTGTTTCCTTAAAACATGCTGAAAGCATACTTAGTGCTTCCTGAGGAGGGACTTGACTGACACCACAGAAAAGGAATAAACATTAGTGAAAACTAAACCTCATGAGGTTTATAAGGTTTCTTTAGGTAAGAAAGCAAAAAGTGCTTTCCAGATTGTATTTAAATCTCTCAAGTCCACAAAGTTTGGCCAAAGAGGACTTCTTTCAATGTTTTGTTAACATTTACAGGTAAAGCAGTTGCTTGTAGGAATCTGCCACTCCTGGTTTGGATCTTAGACAAGTGCAGATAATACAGAAATGTAAACTAATATTTTAGAGGTTAAATTCAGTAATTACAGAATTTTGTTTCAGTTTATTCTTCTTTCTTATCCAGTATCTACTGAGATCCAGGCAATATAAAAGATAATGAGGCCGACAAGTTTACTACCTAGTGAGCAAACTAAATGAAATAGATTATATATTTAACAAAGAGTACCTAGGAGCCCAGATGTGTACCTCTTGGGGACAATAAGATGAAATGGTACATTTGCAGGGAATGACTGTTAGTTCTGTGTTACTAGGTAGATCATTTCATTTTTATGTCTGATTTGTCCAAACCACCTTCAATTCACCTCCAGGAAAGAAAATATGTATTAAGAAAAGCTATTAACAACAATGCTCAGTGTTTCCACATAATTTCTTTATAAATCTGTATCTTTGCTGAAATATAGGAAAGAAACCATGCATTTCTAGCACAGAGGAAAGAGTAGGCATTGAATAATTTTTGTTGAAGGAAGGAATCAAGAGAAAGAGGCAGGCAATACGCTCTTGATTTGAAAATTATTTACTTTTCACAGGCTCACAAAATTCATATATATAAATTATTTTATCTGAAATGAAGAATATTCAATATTAGTTAATAGAAAAGGAGATAGAGTAAAATTGTACTTGTTTTAATATAGTATGTTCCCCACTTTAGGGAACCATTTGGTTCATTCCAGAAATGGCATTCTAAAATGTATATCTACTTTTCCCAAGTCCAGATTTTTAATTAGACTCTAATCGACATCACAAACATGCCTTTTAATATTGACTATAAATGATTATGGCTGACTTTCTAGTTTGTTTCAGAATTCTGGTGAACCCAATAATTTTTCAATTTGCTAAGTAACTCAGATACTTATAACTTCCATTTATTTCAGTTATCCAAAGTTTATACAGCACTTAGGGTGAAATACATGTAAGAAGGAGTTAGTAAAAATCAGAAGATGCTGGGCATGGTGGTGCACGCCTTGTAATCCCAGTACTTGTGAGGCTGAGACCAGAAAATCACAGATTTGAGAACAACCTTAGCAAGTAGTGAGGCTCATCAAACTAGCAAGACTCTGTTTCAAAATAGAAATAAAATAGGGCTGTGAGTATAGCATGGAGGTAGAATGCCCCTGAGTTCAATCCCTGGTACCACACACATACACACACATACACATATATATACACACACATACACATATATACACACACACATACACGATGACCATTACAACCATGCTCTGAATAGACAACAAAGAAGATTGAATATTACTGTTAAAAATGCTTCATCATTACTCAAAACTGGTCATTTTGCCCTTTCACATTTCCATGACAAGGAATAGTTTCCACAATATAAAATAAGGATGGAAAGAATTTTTGATGAAAAGTCAGGGCACACACACCTTAAAGGTGCTCTTAGAAGAAGACTCATTTGAACAGGCAGAGAGCAAGTGATTGACATTCTGCATAAGGGCTTTGAAAGTCAAGGCTTTGACATGTCATTTGTTAGAAACCCTATTATCATAACTGACAGCCATACCCAGCAGATGCACCATAGAGATGTTGTGCCAATTTCTTTCCTAAAAAAACATTAAATATTGTGAATTTTAATATGGAATATTCAGCAGCAGAAACCAATACTGCTGCTTCTTGTTGACAAGGTAAGAGTAAGCGTCATGCAGAAAATTCTAAAAGGCGTAAAGGTTACAAGTGATGAAAATCATATCAAAGAGTTACAAGGGCTCCACAAAGCCTGAAGATTTGAAAAGTGGACAGAATGAAAGATTTTAAAGCACCGAGGTTTCTCTTATGTATAAGAACTTCCTTTTGAGGGACAAACCTTGAAATCAGCATTTCAAATTTACATAAGACTACTAACTAATGCAAAACAGTTTTTGACACAAGATCAGGGTGACTAAGGAAGGGACACACTTAAATATTTCCTATTCACTGCTTAACATGATGGATTTGCTTATTATTCAGACTAAAGAAGGTTGCAAACAAGAATTATTTAATCTCTCTCCTACTTGCCCAGGTGAGAAAAATGATCCATAGAGAACAAATGAGACTAAATTTTGGAAAAGGAGACTTGGACAGATACATTGATAACACTATATCATCCCTTCCATTTCTAAAACTCACACTCTATACTCATCCCATTTGTATAGTTTTGAAAGGGAAGGGTTTGAGCAAACAGTATTTAAGTGCTAGTGAGCACTAATCTTTCCAATGAAGGAGAAAGTGTGGGCATGGGCTCGGGAGTAGAGGAGAGTCAGAAGTGAGCTGTGATTTCCTCATGTGCGCTATCCATTAACCAGTTAGAACACACACCTGCTATCTTCTTCTTCTAACTGCTCTAACAAGGGTACTGACAACAGTTTTTGGCAGCCTCTAAGCACATAGTAAATGGTTAGTGAGTACATAATTGAATGTCATACTGTAGGGCCCTAGAGAGCCCTATCAAGAGTGACTCCATGTTCTACCTGATCTGGAATTCCCCTCAGGCCCAGAACAACCAATCAGTGAAAAGAGCACGTAGCACAACCCCTGAAGCATAAACTAACATCCTGCTTACCTAACCCCAACATCCTGGAAGCATTGGGCCATGTTCCAGACATAACGTACCTTCCTAACTCAAAGTTGGGCCATGTTCCAGATATAACGTACCTTCCTAGCTTGAGCCAATCATAAAATAACACAACTCCTGTTGAATTCAGACTAATGGTTTTGTCAGCACCCCACTGGCTGTAACTTAGGCAACGAGCTCCCCCCATTCCCGACCACCTGCGTGTGGTTTTTGCCTTTAAAAACTCTGTGTGAAACTAGTTCGGGGTCGCAGCTCCTAACTGCGCTGGACTGTGTCCCTAGCCTGGCTAGCTTGTTTTAACCGCGGATGAATAAATCGACCCTCCAAATCTAGTCAGACTCCTCTTCTTCCTCGGGACACCGGACTGGGCATAACAATACATTGTTCAGAAATGGTATTACCGATATCTGTGGAACAATTCAGTGATTCCTCTGCTTTATCCATCTGGACACTGAGTCAGGGGGTGATGGGTGGGTGCTGGAACAGAGCAGGATAATGTCCCTGCAGGACCTTGCCATCCACTATCTTTTTCTATCTGAAAGACTTCCCAACCCCATCCACCTTGTGACTTCTATATGGGAATATAAACATCTAATTTAATATTATTTTCCACTTGCTGATAGCAATGCATGGATGGGCTTCTGAGAGGTCAGTCTACTTCCATTTCATAAGACCACAAGAATGCCAAAAAGTAGAAATAATTCTTGGCCATCTTCCAGCAACAATTTAAATTTATTCCATCGATATTTGGAGGAGGGAATTTTCTAAGGATGAGAGCTAGCCTCTCATCTAATTGCAAAGCCTTTTAAAATGTCTCATTGTGGTTTTCACCTAATGGCTTATTGAAGCCATTATGCTCAGTATAAGAATCCTGAGATATTGGCACCTGGAATACAAGCCCAGAAGGTATGTCTCCTATTGATTAACTGATGAATTAATTAATTAATCCAAAGAGCCTGTGTTCTTTACCAAAGATGTATGTGTCTCAGACTCATGGGGGGGGAACACCGCCACTGTTTAAAAACATAAGATTAGCAATAAAATCCAATCTCATTTTTTTTCCTGCAGGACCTGGAAAGATAGGAAGAAAACCTTTTTGCTGCAGGAAGTGTTAGAGGTGATTTTGAGAACTTTATTAGTAGTCCTTGTGCTCCTCCCATCTGCATGCACCTTCTTGATTAGGGAATTACCTTACAATACCCCTAATTAATGCTAATTTATGCCCGTTTAGTGACCATAAAAATGTGTCACCAAATTTTAATTGCATGGGGTGGGTAGATAGATGAAAAGTACTAAAGAATTAGTGTGTCATTTACTAAAGAGACCTTTAGGAACAATAAAGACCATCTGCCCTGTCAATCTTCATCTCTGGAGACAGCACTACACCTTAAAACCCAATGATAAATAAAACCTTCCACATTGCAATGAGGGTAAATGTTGCCCTTCTTCATTATTGTGTCAAACCAGGGTAGGTGGAACTTTGAGAGAGACAGCTTGCTGCAAATGCTGACTGTTCATTTTAAAATTAAGTTTTACTGGTAGCAAAGCGTTTTTATAGAACAAAGGTGACATCTATTATCCACTTAGGTCTCAAGAGTATATTTTTCATAGGTTGTTAATTAAATAGTTCAGAAGGCAGATTTTGAAATGTATCAGGTGAATTCTTTATTTATGTATGCCCCAGATTCCCAGTATTCATGTACTTAAATGTGAATTTCATGTCAGTGGATTTTTGCAGACTACAGCAATGCTATTTCTAGATATAACCTAAACTTCCCTTTATATGTGACACCCTTGCTTTCACTAGCAACTGACTTCAATGTATAACAAAAGCACACCTTCTGTGCCAAGTCTGAAGGTGATTCAGCATGCAATAAAATGCATCTTTGATTCCTGAGAGCCCAGTAAAGAGCCTGGCACATGGTATGGACTCAATAAATATTTGCTGAGTGAGTGAATACATGAGTTCAGTCATCTGCCAGCATACTCTCTATCCTGATCATACTAGATCCTGACATTGTGACGATTTTTCCTCCCAGTTTCCATTAAACAGAGGAAGAAAAAATCAGTAAATATGTTCAAAATAGTGATGACTATATCGAAGACTCTGGCACAAGCTCCTATTAGGTTACATCAGATTAACAGCTAAAATTTTTGATACTACTGCCCAGAAAGCCTTTTCTTCTTGGAAGGATTTCTTATGTTTCAGAAGCTCTTCTGGCAATATGTGTACAGAGGAAATGAATAATCTTCCTGCCCATAGCTTATTTCCCCCAGGCCCAACTGTTTATATGCGCTCTTTCTATGCCACATTGATCCCAACCATTGCTTACAGAGATTGAAGTCAGAATGCTAGGGCAGTGGTCTTTTCCTACATAATATCAAGAGCAAATGTGCAAGATGGCCAGAGCCATTACTAGCAAGCCCTTGAATCCCTAGATCTTGAGATTCAGCCCTGAGAGGCAAAACTGCCCTTTCCACAAACACAGTTCTGAAGGAAGTGCCACTTGGCATGGAGGCCTCGTTACAGCCTCATCGCTGCAGGTCCAGGAAGAGATTTTCACAGATGCTTGACCAGGCATGGGCTCCTATATAAAGAGACTAGGAGCCAGAGCATGACAGGCACTCGACTTTTCTAATGGGGTGATCCACACAGAGTGATGTAGAATGATGTAATATAAAAATCAAGTTTAAAGTATATGCATAACAGCACCATTTTGTTTAAAATAATGTGTATAGATATGCATAAATTTTCTAATTTCTTTCTATATGTACAAGTAATTATTTGGCAAATAAGGAAAAAAACATTGTTTTCATTCTGATTGTCTTAACAACTTGCAGAAAACATAAATAATTTAAATGACAGGACTATGAAGAAAAATCACTGAATTTTACCACATATTTGCTTTATAGCATTCACTTTACAATCACCAAATTTTACTGAATCAATCATCTATGTGTATTCACTTTTTTTTTGCGGTACTGGGGATTGAACCCAGGGGCATTCTACCTCCAAGCTCCACCCCCAGCCCTATTTTTTATTCTTTATTTTGAAACAGGGTCTCACTAAGTTTCAGAGGGCCTCACTAAGTAGCTGAGGCTGGCCATGAACCTGCAATCCTCCTGTCTCAGCCTCCCAAGTACTGGGATTACAAGCGTGAGCCACCATGCCCGGTTTTGCTATGTGTATTCATTTTTGTATTATTTCTCTCTCTGTGTGTGTGTGTGTGTGTGTGTGTGTGTGTGTGTGTGTTACTCAGGATTGAACTCAGGGGCATTCTACCTCTGAGCTGTACCTCTAGCTCTATTTTATTTTTTTGTTTTGAAACAGTCTCACTAGGTTGTTGAAAGTCTCGCCTACATTGCTGAGGTTGTGACCTTTCCGTCAGCCTGATCTCCTTTCCAACCATTACATTCTTTTAAATAGGCTAGCATACTAAAGTCTGTATAGGAATGAGATTACAAGTATTTTCTCCTTAAAGAGAGTATTTCCTTCTCCAGAGTTGAATTTATAAAATGGCACAATTTGCCACCAGGAATTGTAAGGCCATTTGGCCCATTCTATTGACTCCCTATGGATTAGAGCTTTACCAAAGATACAGCAGAGGCAAAAAATGAAAAAAGCTAAGACAAAACATGACCAAGATAATCTGAAAAACAGAAAAGCATAGAAAAGGAAGATTTTATTTCCCCTTTTAACCAAATTCCCTTGGGTAGAGTTTAATGCTTCCCAAGGTCTTAGGAAGGAAGGTCACTTACCGACATCAGGGATGCTATCCTGGGGATTAATTACAGGGGAAGAGAAAGGAAGCCTGGATTCTCTATCTGACCAGCTCAGGGTCACCTCTGCCTGTGACATTCCTTACGATGGGCTGAAAGATAAACATATGGCACCTCAGAACTATTTTTATTAGTTAAGGACACAAGTAGAACTTGGGACTTTAAAAAATAAACCTCATCCTTAATTGAGTTACAGGAATATTTAAAGGACATTTTACCGAATAATCTCTTCCCCGAAGAATATGTTTTTTGCCTATAAAGTTTGTTTCTTTGTATTCCATATGCTAACTTTCATTCTTTCTCTTCCAGCACAAGGTCAGACAATGTATTGCTTCTCATAAAAATGAAAGGGTCCTTCTTTATACATGCAGGGTGCAATTAAAATGCATCCAGATATGTGGCAGTGAACTCAAACACTCAAACACTGGCTGCCAGGTAACAACTCCAATCGACTCATGGAGAGACTGACAACTAGAATTTCACAGTTGCTAGCACACAGAAGTTGTGCCGAGACACATGTGAGAATATACATAATAAAGGAGTGATAGGGACTGTGGGCTGTGGAGCTGAGAGATGCAGCTAACTTTCAGATTTTGGAGCATTGCCGGGCGTGGTGGCGCACGCTTGTAATCCCAGTACTTTGGGAGGCGGAGACCGGAGGATCCGAGTTC
>PVJS01034482.1:0-21554 GCA_004027185.1 Glis glis | reverse complement strand
CACACACACACACACACACACACACACATACACACGATCCCAGCTTACTAGAGCTCAGAGATGGCAGATAACTCATTTGAGATAGCAAAGATAATTATCAAGAAGTATAGCTATAAGCCCTTGAAAGCTGAACATAATAGAGAACAAATTTGTAGTTATACAGATCTGGGTTCAAGTGTTATCAGTAATTGTGTGACCTTGAACAGGATACTTAGTACTTCTAAGCCTCAGTTGCTTTATTCTTTGCAGTGCAGCTCGCTGGGATCAGAGGGTTATTGGAACAATTGTATGAGATTATATAGTAAAAGCACTCAATATAGTAGATAATATATAATAAGAATGCAATAAATGTCAATCATATTACAAAGGGAGAGATGACATTCCAGGAGAAGAAATGATGTAAGTAAACACAAAGATACATCCAGAGGAATAATAGCATGGTAGAAGAAAGAATTGGGGAGCAGTGGGAGGTAGGACATGATCAGATTATTGAGGAATCTCAACACCAAGCCGAAAGATTGGATTTGGTGCTATAAACACTGAGAATCCATTCATGAAATGGTATGTGAGATCATGTTTAAGATTAAAGTCTTAGATTTGACAAAAGCAAGGTAACTGTCATAAGTTACATGTATTAAGACCAACTAAATTTTCCCCAAATGTAGATCACTGAGAGGGTGTAGATTAGCATAGACAATTAGGCCTTTTCAATATAAAATAAAGCTCTTTATTAAAATATTTCCTATATATACTGGGTGATTACATAATTTAAGACTTTAGTAATTTTGAAAGGAAAATATAACATGTAACAATTATTTAAGTGCCAACACTTAAGTGTATATTTAATATATTTTTGTCAATATGGTGTTAGCCACATTATGTAATCAAATTAATGTGTCACTTTTCTGATCTAAGTAGATCCTTTCATGTTCTCTTACTTTACTCGGGTGAGGTCCAGGTCAGGGAAGAATTCTTTTCTCTTAAGTCTATTCCATCAATATACAGATAAATTGTAAAGTACTTAATGGCAAGACTTACTGTTGTATCTCCAGACCCCTGTACAGGACCTTGTACAGTAAAAGTGCTCAGCAAACATTTTCAAATATCTATTAAAGGAAAGAGGCCTATGTTTTTAGCAGCACAAATCACAATAGCCAAATCATGGAACCAACCTACGTGTCAGTCAGTAGATGAATGAATAAAGGAAATGTGGCATATACACACAACGAAATTTTACTCAGCCATAAAGAAAAACAAAATACATCATTTGTAGAAAAATGGATGGAACTGGAGACCATCATGCTAAATGAGATAAGCCAGACTCAGAAAATCGAGGGCAAAGAAAATAGATCTTGTGAAAATAGGAGACAGACTAGTAGAGTAGTAGATGGGGAGGCAGGGAGGGAAAGGGGAGATTTGGACCAAATTATGTGTATATATGAATGTATCACTATGATTTTCACTATTATGTATATCATAATGCATCAGTACATTTTTTAAATGAAAAAAGGAAGGTAGAAAGGAAGAAAAGATATAAAGGAAGGAAATATTGTTTTGAAGTGTGACTATCTCCCAGGTGTCCATGGGCTTTTGCACACCTGCATAATAAAGGTGTTACTGATTCAAAACCCTACACTCAGGAGAGGTTTCACAACAACTACAACATAAAGGTGGCTCAATTGCCCATAAAATGCCCTCACCATTATTTCATTACTTTTCACTTTCTCACTCTTCAGCAAAGATGGCTGCCATCTGACTACAGTTGTTGACAGTCCTGATTGAAGCAAACCCCTTTGCTCATGCCATAAAATACAGCAGGGGTTGATGTTAGGGTAGGCAGGAAACTAGCAGTAATCACCATTGAATCGAGCTGTGTGCCAGCTCAAAGCTGATAGAAATCTCCACAACAGTAAGTATTCTCCATTATAGACTAAGTTTTCACATGTTATCAAAATGTGGTGGTGTGCCTATAAACTCACAGAGGACCACCAGAGCATCATGTGGTAACAGGTATGAGTGACAACTGAACTCAGCTTTGCTTTTCTATCTCACAAGTTCTCCCCCTGCCCATTGCTTGGTATCACAATGTGGAAAGAATGTGGGTTCTTTCTTCTGACCATCTCTTATGATTAAAATTCTATCTTGTTCTCTTTCTACCTGTTTCAGTCAGTATTCTCACTGCTGTAATCCAAAACTCCTGACAACAATTTAGAGGAAGGAAGATTTATTTGCTCACAGTTCTGGAGATTTCAGGAGTTCAGTCCATGTTAGGCCAGGTGAAGTCTGCAGAGCTCAGGACATGGCACAGGAAGGAGAGAGAGAGAGAGAGAGAGAGAGAGAGAGAGAAAGTGCATGCAAACGCTCTGCTCTCACATCATGGGGACTGAAAGCAAGAGAGTGAGAATGGAGAAGGGACCATATATAATCCCTGAGACCACACCTCCAGGGACCCCTCCTCAGCAAACAAGCCCTGCCTCCAACATGGCTGCCTTGTCTCCATGAGCTCTAGGGGGCCATTCTAACTCCATTCCTTAATACTAGCCAGTGTTTCTAGCAGCTAGCTAGCTGTTTAAGTGATCTCTCCCCCCCCTTTAAACCTCCTTTCAAAGCCTAATTACTCAGAATGGGGTTCTCTATAGCCAATAGCAGGATGTCTATATTTTCCTTTAATCACAAATGTTGCCTCTCTAAGGGCCTGTTTTTTCATCTTCCAAACTTTTACCAACATCTAAAAAGAACTGTTTATAAGTGGATAGAAGCACTGCATTTCTGAAAGGTTGAAGTGGGAAAAGTGGTATTTCAAATATTTGTGTGTAGAATGGATTGACAGTGCCTAGGGGACCACTGGAAAGGTGCTCACTGTTAGACAGGCTCGTGGAAGTGCAGCCTTGGGCCTTAGTGGTGGCAGTGAGAAAAAACAGAAAAACAAAACCCAGTCGGTTCTCAAGGCATCGTGAAGAAGAACTGTGGCACATCATGAACATTTGGCTCTAAAGGCGAGGAAAGTGAGAAATTGGGAGGTATCAAATGTGACTAAAATCTAGAAGAATAGGAATATGATGATAAACCAGAAAATCAGAAGGAGGGCTGGATCTGGGGTTTCAGAAACTTCTGCATCAGGTTCACGTTAAAGACACAACATGGAAATGCCTATGGCTTTCGTAGTTGATGTGCACTCTCCCACTGACTGGGAGCAAGATTTTAGGAGGGTGATGGTTAACCTATGGGATGTAATATTTTCATCGGTAGACTGCTAACTGGGCTAACTGGTCAGTATAGTCCCTTCAAAGTCAAAATATTTATCATTTTACTAATCTGGCCCTTAGGCAGACAGCTAGAAGAAAAGAGTGAAAGAGAAAGACTGGATGTGAGTTCAGGGGCCTTGAAAAGATCAGTGGAAAGAGACAGTGAGAAAGATTCACATGATAGGACCTCAGTGTTTATTGACTAATTAACTAATTTACTGACTAATTAACAAAAGCAGAAATGGAGAGTGTCCCCAAGAATAAGAAATGAAAGAGTTCCAGAGATACTGTTAACTGTCAACAGTGTTAAATGTCACAGTTGGTAGAGAATAAAACTCAACAAAATTTCCTAGGTTTGGGGTATAGGATGCCAGTGACCTTAAGAATGTCCCAGGACCAGGACACAGACTGAGGACATGAAATCCAAGAGCCATGGTTAAGAAAGGTACAAGAAAGTCCAATTTGAGTGCAGAGGACCCAGGGGACTTGGAGAGCATCTCAGTGACACAGAATCTGGAAAATTCTGAAAACTGTGAAAAGTCAATACATGCTATGCAGTTACTAGTAATATCTTATTTCTCTAGTGAATACAGAATATGTGAATCACATCATCTATTGTTTTAACAAAATATGAGGCGAATGTGAACCCATAAACTATATAAGGGTATTTATTTATTTATTCCACAGGGACATTATTGGCAACCAAACTATACCCATGTGTGGAAGGTGAGCTGCTAAGATTCAACATGGGCAACAAGTTAATTATGTACACTAAGATTTAAGATTATTTGACATAAAAATTTACAAAATAAAGTAATATTTAATGTATTGAATGAGTTCTTCGTACCAAATACAAAACAAAGCAGAAATCCAGATGCCTTTGCTGATGGAGAAATAACCAGGCAGATTTATTCATGTCCATTCAACCTAGGAAGACTGGGCAGAACTCGATGAGAAACCAGCTCCCTTCAATGGTGGACTGAATACATCTGGGACCCCTACTGGGAGGGGGCTCAACACTGTGAGGGGGGCCCTGAAGCAAACACTCTGGAGCTCAGTGGAGGACATTAGGTGACCTGGGACTGCATGGTCTCACTGTTTATTTTGATCCATACCAAAAGCCCAAAAAGAGCCTGGACCAAGGACAGAGGACAGCCTCACTCAGTGGCTGGCACTTGGTGACAGGTCTTTGGATAAAGCAGATCTCTTGTTGACCTCGTTGACAAAACTCCTCTACTGTAATTGCCCCAATTGACTGAAGCGTTATCTACCACAAATTCATATTTCAAGCAATAAACCATCAGATTTCACAGACATAATTAGAAATCATTTTTCAGAGAAATTTATTTTCCTGGGATTTGATGGCCTAGGGGAATTCTGGTAGCCTGTGAATAAATATCAGACATCAAGAGGCACTCTTTCTCACTTAGCTTTGCTGAATTACTGTTATTTGAGCAATGGAGAACATAAACAAATGTAAGCTGGGCAGGCTTCAAGGCCACCTTCTGAGGGCTGAGTGTCACCACCTTCAGCAGAGGTATTAGGATGCCTAGTGGGTGTCCAACTGAGACAGCAGCGGCCTCTTTAGCTGATGGTGATCTTATTTAGCCATTGGTGATCTTATTTAGTTGATTTTAATTCTCTAGTGAATACGGAATATGTAAATCACACCATCTCTTATTTTAGCAAAATATGAGGCCAATATGAACCAAATAGGTGTATTTATTACTTATTTACGGCCCAGCATTCTTGGGTCATGTGTTTAGCAAGGCTTTGTTGTTGTTGTTGTTGGTGGTGGGGAGTTTCCTACATATAGGATATTTTAGTGGTGGCCATAAATTGTGTATGGCCAATCCATTCCTTGAGATCAATGACAAGATTTATTTGACAAATTAGAGGGCATCTATATAAGGACACAATGAACGTGACAGGTGTAGACACCCTGACATTTAAGGAATGACTGGAGTGAGTGAAGATGCTTAGTGTGAAGAAGAGAGGACTTGTCCTGATGTTTCAATGTCTGCCATGTGAAAGCAAGAGTGTGTTTGTTGTCTATTATACTAATAGTGAAAGATATACATGGACTTCGGCTCCATGTAATAGAAAGCTTTGCAAACGTAAACTACTGACTAAAGAAATATGGAGGTCTCCATTGGTCACTGGAAGTGGTCAAGAAGCGCAAGATGGTGTCTGTTGTCCTCACCATAGGACACATCTAATGAAATAGAAATTACAAAGCAAATGTTGTATTGAACCTGCTTTCCGAAGTTACACCATGCACACAGAGACTGCTTAGAAAATGGCACAGAAGCTCTACAAGGCTTGAATACTTCTACTGTCTTCATCATCATCATCATTGTTATTTTGTTTGGGAAGTGAAAATTGCTACACATGGAAATCTCAAGGGGAAGAGACCTGCAGTCCATCTGTTCACTCTGGGAAGTGTATTTCCTTATTGAATAAGGTTTACATTTGAGGAGGTGCTTAAGAGGAAGGTGGAAGAGGATTGATAAATGGGAAGGGAGAAACCAAGAATGTTCCAACCAATAGGAACAGAGTGGAGTACGATGAGAATGTTCCAACCAATAAGAACAGAGTGGAGTATGATGAGAATGTTCCAACCAATAGGAACAGAGTGGAATATGATGAGAATGTTCCAACCAATAGGAACAAAGTGGAGTATGATTTGATATTGAGGGAAAACCGATAAAAGGGGAAGACAGTTGAACTAATCTTCACTCAATTGAAGACTTTTTAAAATATGAAAACATAGAACAATTTAACACTAAGAGGAACTCAGGGAATCAGTAAATAATTTAACCAAAGTCTTTGTTCCAAGGTGGTCATACTGCATGCTAATAAACAAGAACTTGGTGTGCTGTGGATATCCAGTGGAGAATTAGCCACAAATTTTATACCGAAAAGGCTTTAAGTGATTCCCATAGATAAATCAGGCCAGCTGCTCCTGCTGGCCTCACTTCTCATCCCAAATCTAATCACTACTTGCAAATTTAAATCTGACTTGAAGAATGGTTCCAAAGTATATTATGAAAAATGCAGCAAAGTAATTTTACCTCTATGAAGCAAAGAGTATACTTATGCTAAGCCTGGTTCACAATATAAAAGTATGAGGGAAGATAAGCAAGGTTAAGGTAGACAAGTCTCCTCAAGTTTGTTTTCAACAAATTTTCAAGTTATTTTTTAAGCCATGTCTAAGAAATAGATTTGCACAATTCTTTCAGTAACACAATGCAATTATTTCAATTGCATTCTTCTGGAGTATTTTGAGTTCTAAAATAAAATATCATATAATGTAGAGAAAAAGAAGGAAATATCCAGAGATGCGATGGTAACTTGCAAACAAATTCAATTCTAGTGTTGCACAAATTCCTTTATTTACAGTAAACTTTGGCTTGGCTTTATTAGCTTATATCCCCTTAAGGATTTTAGGCCTCTGGCTGCCCTAGATTAACAGGTCATTGTGGTAGGTATCTGTTATTAAAGAGATGTTACAGGACTTTGCTATTAACATACAGACTATAGCAATGACCTTACTATTTCCTTTATAAGCATTGAGATTCCAGAATAGACTCTCTTGAAGATATGGCCCCTGGGTAGCCTGATATAACAGCACAGAGTGCTCGCATGTTCCAAAACTTAAATGCAATAAAAGTAAATGATGCGTACCCTCTGTGTGGGGTCCCTCTACTTCCCAGGCTCTGAAATACTCTAACAGAGGGAAATGTGCAACACTAAATCTGGTCTGAGATTTACCCTGAGATGACTCTTGCCTGGAAAAGAAAAAAAGAAATCTCCTCTTTACCATCTCTGGCATTAGCACTATTAGCAAACTTCTAATTTTGCTTATGCACTTGCTAGGCTCTAGCATTCTTCTGATTGGACAGAAAGTCTCCTGACAGCTGCTCTCTTCCTCCTGACTTCAAACTCCTGAATCCAACTATCTCATAGTCCCAAATGGAAACCATTCAGCTGAGCCCTTTGAAATCCCCTCTGCTGAGGGTTTCTTTTATAAAGAAATCTTGTCTTTAACTTCCTCCGCCTCCCTCACCTCAGGGACCAATGGAAAATCAGCTCCAGATTCTCCCTTTCTTAAGTCCCAGAATAGGGGAATAAAGACAAATTAACTTCTCCAAGTTTGGGGAGATGCTCCCAAGTTTCACATTGAATCCTGTTTTACTTCCAGTTTTTCCACTTTCAAACTGAAGTTTCCTCCCAGCCATCACTCTGTGATGCATCCCCTAGTTCTGCACATCCATCTTACCATTCCAACTTATCATAAGTCTGCCTGAGATTTTTCTTCCCTAACTGGTTAAAAAACGCCTCTTGGCTCTATCCATTTAAACATGCAGTGCTTGGCTCCTAGTAGGTATTCAGTAAGTGTTTGTTGGATGGATAAACTCATGAGACCTTAAGTTATACACCGACATTCCCATTTCCAAAGCATACAGACCAGAGGAGAGACTTCTAAGCAGATTTTCTTTTTGGTGTATTATCTGGGGTCCACTCCTCTCTCCCTGTGATCTCTCTGAACCCCAATTTGTTGTCAGGCAACTCAAGCCAAAGAGGGTCAGGCTGGGCATGTATGGGGGGATGTGAAATATCCATGTCAGTATGTGGTTTGTGTGTTGATATTTAACTGTGTAGGAAAACAAAGAAAGTGATTTTTTTTTCTAGAGCATCTACCTTCATGGCTTTCTCACTGTTCTGTTCCACTATGACATTAAAAAAAAAGAATCAAGATTTAGGGTTTTCCTTATTTCTTTAACATTTTGGCAAACATTTATGTTTTTACATAAATATATACACATAAAATTTGCTTTATATTTGTATCTTTCCCCATGTGCAAAAGTTCTTTACACCAGAAAATGCCAATATGATCATACCAGATTACAACTTAAGGAATCCCTACATTGGGTTAAGGAGAATTCTTGCTGATTTCCACAGGGACACTGGGTCCACTTTTTCTAAACTCTGTTGGTATGTACATAGACACAAGGCCTGTTCACTCTTTTGCCTTAAAATTATTCTTTGATTGTTTTATTTATGTATATTTTGCCTCCCCAGCTATATTTCCTTAAGGGCAGGGACTATGTTTTCAACAGTATTCCTTTTGCATCAACATTTAGCAAAATCTGGTAAATTATAATTGGTGTCTAAAAATGCTAGTGAGATAAGTATTGGCTAACCATTTTTAAGAGCACATTTTAAAAAAAAACTCCTCTTTGTGTAAATTATGCAGAATTGGCTTTGGTTAATAAAGAGGTGGAACAGTTTGACAGTCTTACAGTATCAGCATAAAAACAGACCTTGAATTCTAGGCCTGGATTTCTTGCTGATCAGTTCTAAATATTATTATTTACTATACTTGTTGATGTTTTGACTGGTTTAAGTTTTTCTTTAAAAAAAAAGATACACAAGTTTGGAGAATTTTTATCTGTTCTCTTGTTTGTTTGTGGAGAGGAAAAGGTCTATTTACTTCATTCCTTCCACAGAACAAAATATTTAAAATTTAATATGATATTCGTTGAAGCAATAAAGTCCCTTATTCATCATGGTCCCTTTTCCCACATGCCACGGTATATTCAATTCATAGTTAGCATTTGATAACTGCTTAAATTCTTTTTATACTTAATAATTATAGAAGACTTTCTTAATGCATGATATGAAAATGAGAAACCACAAAGCCCAAAATGGATGAAATCGGTTACATAAAATTTTACATGGGTAATAAAACATAATAAACTAATTCAAAAGATGAAATATAAACTTCAAAAAATATACTGGTGATATAAGACAAAGGGCTAGTGTTCATGATATTTAAAAAGTGCTTATGAGTCAAATAAAAACTGAGCAGGCCAATAAAAATATGAGCAAATATCATACAAGTGAATACCAAATGACCAGAAGTAAATAGTGATTTATCTTCCCTAATAATTAAAATAAAACTAATCAAGTGATCTATCATTTTCCCTTAATAAGATCATCAAAGAATCAGTGATTTATTTTATGGATTTTTTTTTGTTAGAGTAAAAGAAGGAGATAGTCTCACATTTGATGATTAAGAATAAAAAATAGTAAAAATAATTTAGGTGGATTTGGCAGTACCTCTTAAATATGCTAAAAGCTTTGACCCACACATTATAGTACTAGGAATTTATGCCACAGACACACTAGCATAAGTATGTAAAAAGAAAGGTAATATAATATTTATAGGTAATATAATATTTATTGCATTCTTTGAAATAGTGACACCCTGTAAACAAATATCTATATTATTTTGGAGAAATAAATGTAAAAGAACAAAGTAGACCTTACATGAGTAGTTAAGGGGAAAATGTTAAAGCTAGTTTGGAAATAAAGGTCAGTTGTGAGGCATATTTAATATGATCTTAATTTATAAACTAACTATCTTAATTGTGCACTAACATATCTTGGAATTTCGTTTCTAGTAACATGAGGACTGATATTAGCAGTTATCTTTCCAACTATAAACATACCTTTTTTAAAAAAAAGGACTGATAAAATATGTGACCATAAGAGAGGATGTATCCTGTTAAGCACAAAACAAGGAAAAGTCGTAGGAACCAGAGCAAAGAAGGAACTTCAATCCAGGTGTTATGGTCCACAGAGGACTGTGGCAATTAACAGGATATTGTGGCAGATGCTAAGAGTTCTCTGTCCCCCTCCCTCAGGACTTTCAGGGTGATCCTGTTGACTCCAATTGCCAGGACCCACTGATCTGTAACTTAGGGTTTTCCTTCCCCAGAACTCTGAGGACTGCTTTGTTAAACATGGCACCTTGGAAATGCCAGAGAATGCTGTCTCCACCTCCCTCTGCCCTACTGACCCTCAGCCAAGGACTCCTGGATGTGGTGTATAAATGGATGAGCTCCCTCAACCCTCAGAGTGGGGTGAGTGTGTTTTGAACTGTTTCCCAGTCTCCCACTTTAATCATCCACTGAAGTCACTGACTGAAAAACATACTCTCAGTGACTACTCTGTGACTCTCGGTGACTACTCATCTCCTTCATCTCCCTCTCCTCCCCCTGCCTATGTCTTTCTGGAGTTGTGTGTGCCTAACAAAGATCCCTGCGCCCTTGAGTCCTCGATCCAGGATCTGCTTCTGAGGGAACCAAAGTTAAGAAAGATGTTAATGACCTCTGAGACCTCAGGTAGAGAGTAGGGTTTGAACTCAGAAACCAAAATGAAGAAAACCACAACCAGAACTGTGCATTGGCAAGACTGTAGGGTGCCCCCAAGAGAGGGGAGCAAGAAAGTCTTCGCTCATCATTCTAGGGAAATGACAAGCCAATTTCTCTTTCTGTTATACAGGGATGGGAACAACCAACCCACTCACCCACAGACCAAACAGAACACTCACTTGAGAAAGCTAAAACCGGGTCCAAGATGGTGACCAAGGGAGATACCACATTGCAATCTCTCTGAGACTTGGATCTCAATCGCTGTGAAAGTAACTTCTCGACAGGAGAAGAAAAGCAACAGAGACTTGAACTAAAAACAACAAAAAGTTTGAAACCTGACGGAATCAAAGCCAGAAGACAAAACAGAGGAAAGTAAAAAGCTCCAAGCACCTTACCTATGGAATGGTGGCGGCGCCATCTTGGCCGGACCGTGTCGGTTGCTACTACCGGCATTGCAGCTTCCACACGCCGCCGGCAGAGAAGCCAGAGACCTGTTGTGAGTTCAACTGCAGGTCAGCAGAGACAAAAGCAAGCAGCGGCTCCTCCACACTCAAGACACCAAACGGTGGCGACAGTGGCTGCAGCAACGCCATCTTAGCAGGACCTTACAGGCGGCTACCAGCATCATGCCTTCTACACAAGACCAATGGAGATGCCAGCGACCTGATGTGAACCCAGCAGCTGCAGAATAGTGGCAGTGAAGGCGAGCAGCGATTTGCTCCATGTGAGACAGAGACATGAACTACTGCGTCAGCAGAAGCAGCAGCGGCACCATCTTGGTCAGAACGCCGCCGCCAGCTACCGGCATTGCAACTTCCGCAGGCCACCAACAAAGAAGCCAGGGAGCTCTTCGAAAACCAGCACTGCAGAGCATCAGTGACAAAAGCGAGCAGCAGTTCGATCCACACTTGGCAGAGTCCCCAGTGCCCGGAGGCCTGACCAGAACCTGTGGCAATGACTGAGCCCCCTCCAGAGATTAAGAGCAGTGCTCAATGAGACCGTAAGTCAATGAGCAATCCCAGGGGGAGACCACCCAGTGCGGCCACAGGGACTCGTGGGGTCTGAGACTGTGCGGATTGTCCTGGCGGAGGTGAGAGTGGGGTCTGCTGTGGGATGCGGTAGACGTGTGGATAAGCAGACAGCCCCTGGCGACATTTGGGTGGGACAGACTTGCAGCCTGCAGGTTGCAGCACCCTTTTAGAGTTCCCGGGGATCACCACAGGACATACAGCGGTGGTACCTGGGGAAAAATTGGACCAAACCAGCCCTCTCTGTGGAAAACGTGGAGTTCCGTGTTTGTACAGAATCGGGTCAAAGCGACACCCACCGTTTCTGTAGGCAAAGAGAGACACAAGCTCGGGGCCCCCTGTTGGTGACACCTGCCATAGGTGTAAACAGAGAGAGACATAGGGACAGCCCAAGGGGAGACCGCAGAGACCCATGCTTGCAGTGAGAGGGGCAATAGCGGCACTGGTCACCTGTACAAGTAGTGAGAGGCACCAGGCAAGGGTTCCAATCACTGAAGAAGACCAAGAATTGGGCCTGAAAATGGGCATTATATGAGCAAGTGAGAATAACCATTCAGTAAAGGCTGTTCACCTTTAAGGCTCACCTAGTAGCAACTATCTACCTCCAGGATAAGAAACCATAAAGGGAGAGAGATTAGACACAGGATACCTACAGAGTGAGAGAGAGACACAGAGAGCTACCAAAAGCAACAAAGGTATAAACTTAAAAAACCGGAAATTATGAAAAGGAAGAATAGCGATGAAATGAGCTCCCACAACCCCGCAACAACAGAACCCGCCAACACAGAAGTGCAAAGATTGCCAGAAGGACAATTCAGTACTTTAATAGTAGAAATGATACAGGATTTCCAAAAAGAATTCAGAGAGAGACCCTGAAACAAATGAAGGATCAAATAAACAAAGAATCTGACACCCTGAACAGGAATCAAAAAGAAGCTCTGAAGGAAGTAAAGGATGCAATAACTGAAATGAAGGCATCAATACAGACCATCAACAATAGACTACACCACATAGAAAAAAGAATCTCACTCTTAGAAGATGACCTCTCTAAAAATGAATGCATAGTATATAAATTAGAAAAAACAATTCGTCAGCATGAATGGGACATTGAAGAGATCTCAGCCAGTCTTAAAAGAGCAAACCTAAGAATAATAGGCATAGAAGAGGGACTAGAAGCTGAAACCAAAGGACTCAATAATCTATTCAGAGAAGTAATATTAGAAAATTTTCCAAACATTGACAAAGAGGTCGACACACAGGTACAGGAAACATATAGGACCCCTAATAGACATGATCAGAGAAGAGGTTCACCACGCCACATAATAATCAAATTGACTAATGTAGGGGCCAAGGAGAGACTCTTAAAGGCAGTGAGAGTAAAAGACCAAGTAACATTCAGAGGCAAACCAATAAGGATCATTCCCGACCTTCCAAACCAAGTCATGAAAGCCAGGAGGGCCTGGAGCAACATAATCCACACTCTGGAAGAAAATAATTTCCAGCCAAGATTTATCTACCCAGCAAAGATATCTATCAAATTTGATGGGGAAATAAAAACCTTCCATGACAAACAGAAGCTGAAAGACTTTATGTCTTCCAAACCAGCACTAGAGAAAATACTCAAAGAGATTAATTACAAGGAAGAAATATTATGGAAATGCCAGAACCAGAGAAACAGTGACTTCCATCAAACAAACAACTAGGCAAAGAAAAAACACTACCTCAAACAGAAATAAAACTCACAATGTTAGGAATTAAAACCCATCTCTCAATAATCACGCTGAATATAAATGGCCTCAACTCCCCAATCAAAAGATATAAGGTGGCAAAATGGATTAAAAATCACAATCCATCTATATGTTGCCTGCAAGAAACACACCTTACAAGTAAAGATATGCACAAACTAAAGGTGAAGGGATGGAGCAAAGTAATCCACGCTAACGGAACTCAAAAACAAACAGGAGTAGCAATTATGATATCAGACAAATTAGACTTCAAACCTAAACTTATCAGAAGAGACAAAGAAGGTCCTTTCTTACTGGTAAAAGGAACAATCCAGAAAGAGGATATAACAATAGTCAACATAGGTGCAACCACTTTCATAAAAGAAACTCTTCGTAACATTAAATCACACATAGATCCCAATACAATAATATTGGGAGACTTCAACACACCTCTCACACCACTAGATCGATCTTCAAGACAAAAGGTCAGTAAAGATGCCTCAGACCTAAGGAACACCATAAACCAAATGGACCTAATAGACACATACAGAATATTCCACCGAACTACAGCTGAATTCACATTTTTTTTCAGCTGCTCATGGAACCGTCTCTAAAATAGACCATATCCTAGGCCACAAAGTGAGTACTAGCAAGTTCAAAACATGTGACATAATCCCCTGCATCTTTTCAGACCATAATGGAATGAAACTAGAAATCAACTATAGGAAGACCCAGAGAAACCTCATAAACACATGGAGACTGAACACCACACGGCTGAATGAGGAATGGGTCAGCGAAGAAATAAGGGGAGAAATTAAGAAATTCCTAGAAACAAACAAAAACAAAGACACAACATATCAAAATCTCTGGGACACCCTGAAGGCAGTATTAAGAGGAAAATTCATAGCACTGAGTGCCCACGTAAGAAGAACAGAAAATCACCAAATAAACAACCTAATGACACACCTCAAAGCCCTTGAAAAACAGGAACAGTCTAACTCCAAAGCCAGTACAAGACAGGAAATTATTAAAATCAGAGCAGAAATCAACGAAGTAGAGAATAAAAAAATAGAAAAAAATCAACAAAACCAAAAGCTGGTTCTTTGAAAAATAAGATAAACCACTAGCCAACCTAACCAAAAGAGAGAACCAACCCAAATTACTAAAATAAGAGATGAAAAATGTGATATTACCACCAACAGCACAGAAATCCAGAAGATTATCTGAAACTACTTTGAAAAACTATACTCCAACAAAACAGAAAACCTAGAAGAAATTGACAAATTTCTAGACATGTACAACCATCCTAAATTGAACCAAGAAGATATAGAAAATCTAAATTGACCAATAACAATCAAAGAGATTGAAGCAGCAATAAGGAGCCTACCATCAAAGAAAAACCCAGGTCCAGATGGATTCCCAGATGAATTTCATAAAACCTTTATAGAAGAACTAACCCCAATACTCCTCAATGTATTTTGTGAAATAGAAAGAAATGCGACTCTCCCAAATACATTCTATGAAGCCAACATCACATTGATACCAAAACCAAATAAAGACAGCTCAAGAAAAGAAAACTACAGACCTATATCGTTGATGAACTTAGACACAAAACTTCTAAACAAAATACTAGCAACGCGCATTCAAAACCACATCACGAAGATTATACATCATTACCAAGTCGAGTTCATCCCAGGGATGCAAGGCTGGTTCAACATATGAAAAACAATCCATGTAATCCACCACATAAACAGAACTAAAGACAAAAATCACATGATCATTTCAATAGATGCTGAAAAAGCATTTGACAAAATCTAACACCCATTCATGATAAGAACTCTGCAGAGAATCAGAATAGAAGGACCATACCTCAACATCATAAATGCAATATACAGTAGGCCCACAGTCAACATCATACTGAATGGGGAAAAACTTCAAGAGTTCCCTTTAAAAACAGGAACAAGACAAGGATGTCCTCTGTCACCACTCCTTTTCAATATAGTACTTGAGACTAGGCAGAGCAATAAGGCAAGAGAAGGAAATAAAAGGAGTAGAAATAGGAAAAGAGGTACGGAAACTATCTCTATTTGCAGATGACATATTATACTTAGAAGATCCAACAAACTCAACCAAAAGGCTCATAGAACTAATCAATAAATTCAGTAAAGTGTCTGGATACAAAATCAATCTTAAAAAATCAGAAGTTTTTCTGTATGCCAACCATAAATCCACTGAAAAAGAAATCCAGAGACATTTCCACTCACTATATCCCCCCAAACAATAAATACTTGAGAATAAACCTAACCAAAGAGATAAAATCCACACACCTGCAGTCAAATGATTTTTGACAAAGGGGCTAAAAACATCCACTGGAAAAAAGATAGCCTCTTCAACAAATGGCGCTGGCAAAACTGGCTAACCATATGCAGAAAAATAGAAATAAACCCCACTTTCTCACCTTATACAAGAGTCAATTCAAGATGGATCAAAGACCTAGAAATCAGACCAGAGACCTTGCAGCTACTTGAAGAGGGCATAGGTCCAACACTTCAACACATAGGCACAGGTGAAGACTTCCTCAACAGGACCCCAAAGGCACAGGAAATTAAAATGAGGATCAATACATGGGATTGAATTAAACTGAAGAGCTTCTGTGCAGCAAAGGAAACAATCAAGAACCTCAACAGAGAGCTGACAGAATGGGAGAAGATTTTTGCCAGCTACTCCTCTGATAGAGGACTAATATCTAGAATATTCAGAGAACTCAAGAAACTCACCACTAAAAAAAAACCCAATAAAAAAAATAAGCAAGTGAACTAAATAGACACTTCACAGAAGAAGAAATACAAATGACCAATAAATGTATGAAAAAATGTTCAACATCATTAGCATTCAGAGAGATGCAAATCAAAACTACCTTGAGATTTCACCTAACCCCAATTAGAATGGCAATCATTAAAAACACAAACAACAACAAATGCTGGCAAGGATGTGGAGAAGTAGTAACTCTAATACACTGTTGGTGGGATTGCAGATTAGTGCAACCACTTTGGAAAACAGTATGGAGGGTCATCAGAAGAATGGGAATGAACATACCTTATGACCCAGCAATACCACTCCTAGGCATCTACCCAAAAGAACTGAAACCAAACTACCAGACCAATGCATGTGTGTCTATGTTTATAGCTGCACAATTCTCAATTGCCAAACTTTGGAACCAGCCAAGATGTCCATCAACTGATGAATGGATTACAAAACTATGGGATATGTACACAATGGAATTTTACCCAGCCATCAGGAAGAACAAAATTACATCATTTACAGGGAAATGGAGGGAACTGGAGAACATTATTCTAAGTGAGATTAGTCAGTCACAAAGAGTGAAAAGTCGGATGTTCTCCCTTATATGTGGAAGCTAGGGAGAATGGGACTTAGAAGGAACTCCAAAGGAGAAAACTTTAGATGAGCAAGAAGGCACCTAACTGAGGGAATGGGAGGGGGGAAGAGGGAAACCCACTAATGCACACGATGTATATACACAAATTTATCAGAGTCAATTACTATGCTGAGCATGAAAAGGAGGGAAGGGGGAGGGAATAAGGTGGGATTTGAGGGGGGGCTAAATGAGCAATGTGTGCATGCATGCTTCTGATACCCTGAGACTTATCAAAATGTATAACTACAGTGCACCAATAAATGAATATATTTTAAAAAAAGAGAAAGTGAAAACCGAGTCCTGAGTCTGGCATTTGAATGGCATAGGAGTCTGAAGGGTGAAACATGAATGTGTAAACTGATTCTAGAATGGCAAAATGCCTGAGACACTATGTGGATGCAAACGCAAAACACCTAAGAGATGAAAAAAGTAAGTCTCTGCTTACCCTAAGCCAAACAATTAAAAAACAATAGTAGAAGAAGGAAGCAAATTTATCAAGAAGCAATCAGCAACAGGAGCAGTAGAATACAAGTAAACAAAACAATTTGAAGGAATCCACAAAACAAGCAGGTTACATGTTCCTGGAGATTAATGAAAGGATAAAAATTGTAGGGAAAGGACACTACACGGAAACAGGTATGGGTAAATTTAAAAACCAGATATATCATCTAGAAATGGGATGTGTCATAACTGAAGATGAAAACTCAAATATGGGTCAAAAACATTTTAGACACAGCTCACAAGATTATTGAAATGGAAGAGATATCTAAGGAAAATGTTTGCAATGAAGTATAGTGAAACAAAGATATGGCAAATATGAAAGAGTGGCTAAAGATGGATGACAGAATGTTAAATGTATAGATCTCATTGAAGCTCAGGAAAGCGAGAAGAGGGAGATGCAATTTTCAAAGAAAATGTGACTGAAATTTCACCTTATTTGATGAAATATACGAAACATAGAAGAAATTGAAGATAATGAAGCAGGATAAATAAAAGCAAACCTGGATATTTCAGTGACCCTTCAGGAGAGGAAAGAGTGCAGTGCCCTCAGCTCTCCTCTTAAGAGAGCTGCAGCAAGACCTGCCTTGAAGGGACAGCCTCCCGCCGTGGGTCCCGCCACCATGTGCTCCTGGAGGCCATTGTCCTCCCAGGCTGTTCCCACCCAATGCTGGTCACGGTGGGTACCACTTCCTGGCCAATGCCAAACTGTTCTAACAGGCTGTTCTACTTAGGAAACCCCATGTGTACGGCTCTTGGGCTGCACTGAGGACTGAGCCTTTTCCTACCCCAAATTCTCTTCTTCTCCCTCCCCTTTCATGGTGTGAGAACTGCACAATGCTCTGAAGCCTCTCCCTTTCTATCCCTTCCCTGCACCCCTTTATCCTGCGCAGGCACTTCCTCTAACAAACCTCTTGTGTTTCTGTTTTGTCTCAGTGTGTCCTTTGCAGAAGACCTGAACCAACACAGAGAAAGCCACAAATGATGTATCACCACAAAGTCACACCAGTTAGCCTCATGGAAGTATTTTTACCAATAATAATAGAGAGCAAATAGCAAGTGAATATTATCCTCAAAGTACTAAGAGAAAATGACTGGCAAGGAGCAAATTCTATGTCCTGTTATCATTCAAAATCAAGGGTTAAATAAGGACACATTCCAGTACAAAACCTTGAAAGTATTAACACTTACAAGAATGAGTGTGAACATAAAAAGGAAAGATGAAATGTTGGAGACAATGTTGAACAATTTTGGAAAACACAGATAAATTTTGATAAGCATTAAATATAAGAATTTTAAAAAGATAATAGCTCAAGGTTTAAAAACAAAGTAGAACTGGACTATAGACAATAATATACTGTTAAGGGTAGAAAAATCTCATTTAAAGATCGTTTAAGTAAGTTTCTTATATTATCCTGGTGTATGATAGGGGCATTGAATACATATAAACTTATTTATATTTCAATTCTAATATGAAATGTTAAAAATGTAAGGGTTTCTACTGAAACCATAAAAAATGAAATATCTAGCTGGGCGTGTGGTGTTGCACGCTTGTAATCTCAGTGCTTGGGAGGCTGAGACCAGAGGATCCGAGTTTGCAGCTAGCCTCAGCTACTTAGTGAGGCCCTCCGCAACATAGTGAGACCCTGTTTCAAAATAAAAAGAATAAAAAATTAGGCTGGGGGTGTAGCTCAGAGGTAGAATGCCCCTGGGTTCAATCCCCAGTACCGCCAAAAAAAAAAAAAAAGAAATATCTAATCTTCAAACCAATAAAGGAAAAGTGAATTAAAACACTCAATCCATCCAGTAGAAAGCAGAAAGTAAAAACACAAAGAAGTAACAAAAAAGCATGATGAATAGAAAACCAGAGTTAGAATTAATTAAAATAACAAGTATTAATGTATACATGGATTTAGCTTGTCAATTAAAAGACAGTGTCTGATTGCATTAAAAATAAAATTTATACATTGTTTAAACAAGCCATACTAAATATATATAATATAATATAATATATATTATATTATATATATATAATATTATATTATATATATTCACATAACTGTTTAAAGAAAGAGGATAAAACAAGATATGTTGGAAAAATTGTAGCCAAAGAGAACTGAGATAGCATATTTTAATATTAGAATATTATTTCAATATTATTTTAATATTAGATGGAATAGATTTCACAGCAGTAAAAGTAACAATTAACAGGAAGATAATCATTCTGAATTTATATTCACCTACTAGGCAAACCTCAACACTAAAACCAACAGATTTACAAGGAGAATTCGCAAATCCATAATTATACCGGAAGATTTTAACTTACCCATCACATTCATTGACCCAGCAGGCAAGAAACTTGGAGGGGATTAGACAGTTATGACAACCCAGTTAAGTTTGACATAATAACTATATATAATCACCAGTTGCAACCATTACAGAAAATATATTCTTTTTTCTCATATGGATTTTTAAAAACAAAATTAGTGACTTAAGCTACAAAGCAAATCTCAAAGATTTCTGAGGATCATTTTATATAAGCAACATTCCCTGAACACAATGCATGAAGTTTTGAAATCAATAATAAAAGAGAGCAATATTCTTCATACTCCCCATAACTTAGAAATTTAAAATAACCACACCTCAATAATTATTGAATAGAAACAAAAGCATGGAAATTATAAAATATCTAGAAATAAACCACAACAAATATACCATCTTGCAAAGATTGATATTCAACTAAAAAGGATCTTGGAGGGAAAGTTATAGTTTGAATGGTATAAATTAGAAGGAAAGAAAGATTAAAATACAGCAATAGCTAGGTGTGGTGGTGCTTGCCTATAATCCCAGTACTTGGGAGGCTGAGACAGGAGGATTACAGGTTCAAGGCCAGTCTCAGCAACTTGGTAAGGCCCTGAGCAACTTAGGGAGTGCATGTTTCAAAATAAAATAAAATAAATAAAAAGTGGTGGGGGTGGCCGGGCGTGGTGGCGCACGCTTGTAATCCCAGTACTTTGTGAGGCGGAGACTTGAGCATCCAGGTTCGTGGCCAGCCTCAGCTCTCTCTCTCTCTCTCTGTGTCTCTCTCTCTCTCTACTTAGTGAGGCCCTCTGCAACTTTGTGAGACACGGTTTCAAAATAAAGTATAAAAAAATTAGGGCCGGGGGTGTAGCGCGGAGGTAGAACACCCCTGGGTTCAATCCCCGGTACCGCAAAAAAAAAAAGTGGTGGGGGTGTAGCTCAGAGGTATCCCCCAAACTCACGATATCCCCCAAAACAATAAAATACTTAGGAATAAACTTAACCAAGGAGGTAAAAGACCTCTACAAGGAAAATTTTAAGTATTGAAAAAAGAAATTGAAGAAGATCTTAGAAGATGGAAAGATCTCCCAGGCTCTTGGGTAGGCACAATAAATATCATCAAAATGTCCATTCTTCCAAAAGTCATCTACAGATTCAATGCAATACCCATTAAATTACCAAGGTCATTCTTCACTGACATAGAAAAATCTGTCCTTAAATTCATTTGGAACAACAAAAAAACCAAAATAGCCAAAGTTGTTCTCAGCAACAAGAACCATGCAGGAGGCATCAAAATACCTGATTTCAAACTATAATACAAAGCCACAGTAATAAAAACAGCATGGTATTGGCACAAAAGCAGGCACATAGACCAATGGAGCAGAATAGAAGACTCAAACAAATCCACACACCTGCAGTCAATTGATTTTTGACAAAGGGGCTAAAAACATTCACCGGAAAAAAGATAGCCTCTTCAACAAATGGTGCTGGCAAAACTAGCTAACCATATGCAGAAAAATAGAAATAAACCCCACTTTCTCACCTTATACAAGAGTCAATTCAAGATGGATCAAAGACCTAGAAATCAGACCAGAGACTTTGTAGCTACTTGAAGAGGGCATAGATCTAACACTTCAACACATAGGCACAGGTAAAGACTTCCTCAACAAGACCCCAAAGGCACAGGAAATTAAAATGAGGATCAATATGTGGGATTGCATTAAACTGAGGAGCTTTTGTGCAGCAAAGGAAATAATCAAGAACCTCAACAGAGAGCTGACAGAATGGGAGAAGATTTTTGCCAGCTACTCCTCTGATAGAGGACTAATATCTAGAATATACAGAGAACTCAAGAAACTCACCACTAAAAAAAAAAAACCCAATCAAAAAGTAGGCAAGTACCTCTGTAAAGAGGAAAAACATTGGAAGCATAATTGCCCTCACCTCCGAAGGGAGGTAAGGTCATCTGCTCCTATCATGGCTACCCTCAAAGACTGAAGATGCCTGAGGCTCAGCAAGGTCCCTCTGAACACCCTCTAACCAGCTGAACAGAAAAGGAGCCTGGGTGACTCTTGACGTGGCAAGTAAAGATATCAAGT
>PVJS01034481.1:0-21555 GCA_004027185.1 Glis glis | reverse complement strand
CCGCGAACCCGGATCCTCCGGTCTCCGCCTACCAAAGTACTGGGATTACAAGCGTGCGCCACCACACCCAGTGCAACATAACTATTTATATATGAAGATCCAATGGGAGAAGGCAGCACTTCCACTCTGTCTTTGCTTATGAGTAAAAAAATTTTCTAAGCTGGGCACAGTGTCACATGTCTGTAATCCAGTACTTGGGAGACTGAGACAGGAGGATCACAGGTTCATGGCTACTGTGTGGTAAGTTAGCAAGACCCTGTTACAAAACAAACAAACAAACAAACAAACACACAAACAGAGAGACAAAAGTAAACAAATAAAAAGGGCTGGAGATGCAGCTCAGTGGTAAAACACCCCTGAGTTCAATCCCCAGTACCTCCTTCCCCCCTTCACATATAACACATTTTCTACTGCTTGCTTACTACTCTATTTGGGCACTCCACAAGTTTCCAATAATATTTCAAAACACAAAGGGAGCATTAGCCAATAATTATCCACATTTAATGAGTGGCAAGTCCTGAATAGAAATCACAAAGCCCTGGTTAGACAGCTGTGTTTGCCTGCCTTTATCTTTTGTGATGGTTTTGTCTTAGCCTCAAATAAAACTGCCCAAATCAATTCAGTTGAGGTTACCTGGCCAGAACCACAAAGGTGACTGGTAAAATGAGTGACATATTTACTTTGAAGATAAAGACAAAACTGAACCATGCAATCTTAGAGGTAGAAAAACGTTAATTTTTTAGATAAAATTATGTCCCAGAGATGGGTAATGATTTGCCCACAGCAATAGAGCTGGGTCAAGAACCCAGTCCAGGTTTCTTTCCATTCACAAATAAGTAAGATATAAGTGAAGCAGGATCTTAATACAGTGTGATCGTAGCATTACCCTCTGATAGGGTTTGGTCAAGCTATCCTTTTAATAAGAGAAAAGCAGAGAACTCTGCCTATGTTGAGTTTACAAAGATCTCAGTTTACGAACAGTAGCATAAAAGCATACTTTGTGAGAAAGTATGCTACAGGTAGACAAGAAACTATACTGCCTCAAAATCTCCAAATAATATAAAATGGTTTGGGTATGTGTGGAGGGGTTCCTGCGAATCATAAAAGTGCTAGAAGACAAAATGAGAAGGATTCCTGTAACTACTGCATTCTTGTCTCATTATTTTGGCAAATGGCAACTGTCACTTTTTCATTATAAGGTAACAATAGTGGGCTGTATATGCAAAGATCAGAAAATGCAGAACAGCAGTTAACCAAAGGATAGCATTTATGCATGACTCTAATTTGCATAAATGCAAACCTGGCTATGTTTATTGTGTTGGTTCACATGGTTTTGAAACACGAGATTAAAATATGCCAGTGAGGAAAACACTCAAGAAGAACTCAGAAGTTCTGATGGAGCAACCCGTTCTTTTCCCGCCATTTGTTAGCAAAGTGTTGTGTGCACCGAAGGTGTCGCTGTGAGCTGCAGGTATTTGCTGCGCTTCTCTCTGTGACCTGGTTTTTTGATGAGATCCTTAAATGTTGAAAAGGCTACACTTTAATAATAATAAGTAGGGAACGATGTGACTATGAGTGCTTTTGTTTTTCACATGTGTCAGTGTATAGCACATTCTATTAAAGCAAACAGATTTGCTAAAAAAAATGTATAGAAAATCAGATAACCATTTTGGCCTGTGATTCTGATAGTGTCTTTTTAAATCAGAATCTGTGGACTTGGCAAAAAACCCTTAAGTTCCGAGCACCTGGCTTTTGAAAAAAACGGGGCCTGGAATGATAGTTTAGCTCTGGAAGTACATTTATTTTTTAAGAAGAATGTTGTCCAAATGATATTTACAGTTCAGGGTCCATGGAAACATCACAGATGTAAGAATTAAAAGTTCACGCTTTGATTTTCAGACTGGCCAGATATCAAATGAACTCTGCTTTTTCTTTTTCTTTTTTTTTTTTTTTTGAGGTACCAGGGATTGAACCCAGGGGTGTTCTACCTCCGCGCTACACCCCCAGCCCTATTTTTTTTATACTTTATTTTGAAACTGGGTCTCACCAAGTTGCGTAGGGCCTCACTAGGTAGAGAGACAGAGAGGGGGGAGAGAGAGAGAGAGAGAAAGAGAGAGAGAGAGAGAGTTGAGGCTGGCCGGGAACCTGGATCCTCCTGTCTCCGCCTCCCAAAGTACTGGGATTACAAGCGTGCGCCACCACGCCCGGCGAACTCTGCTTTTTCTGAAGAGGTTGGAGCTCACGTTCCAGAAAGGGGCAGAGAGTCTGGCCTATGACCAGAAATATGTGGCACTCAAATTTCCTAGAGCATTAGTTCTCTGCCCTTTGAGATGCTAAGATCCATGTGAAAGAATGAGGAAAGAAAAGGGAATAAGACAATAAGACAGGGTTAAGAACTAAGATTTCGCATTCCTACTGATAAGAGGGTAAAAAAGGTGCATTCTCTCTTCTGATTTAGTCAGAAGTAGGCCACAGAGTGTGGAACATACAATTGTAAAAGAAGTAAAAACTATCATTTACTGTGCAACCCCCATGCCATGCCCACTTCCTCCATGCCAGACATCCTACAGGTAAATATACATATACATGTCTATTTGTCTATCTGTAATGTCGTTGAATTTTCATGACAACCCATAATAGACATCTACTCTATAAACAAGGCACTCGGGGTCCAAGAGGTTAGCCAGGTAGCCTGATGTCACAGAGCTGGTTCAGGCGGGCTAGGTTCTGGATCCAGATCTGTGCCTCTAAGGCTCACAGTGTCTGCACATGGCCTCCGTCCAGGGGGAATGAATCTGCCCAACTCGGAGCAACAAATACCACAGCCCACAAACCAGTGAACCAGCAGCAAAGTTAAGTCAACTTAGAATACAGCTGTGAGCTCTTTGGAGCCTCGGGCAAGGAAGTCCTTCAAGGATTCTATCAATGTCATAGAATCCACACAGGGAAATGAAGCAAGGAAAAAGGAGGGATTCACACGGCTTCGCAGAAGCCTGCCTGGTGGCCACGAGAGCCACAGTCAGGGCTCTGAGTCTACGGGAAAGGGGCTTCCTCTCTTCAAAGAAGTTCGGTTCTACCTCTCCAAGTCCTGAATACTCCAGGAGAGAAGGACAAAGTTTCACAATCTATCTGAGCTCTAGAGCATTTACTATTTGGTTCAATGCCTTTAAAAAACCCGAAACAAAACTTGGCTGAAACGTGAACATTATCCCAGAGTGCTAGTATTTTTCCACTGCAGGGACAGGCCAGCAAAATCAATCAGCATCAGCCCCAGAGTTTTTTTTTTTTTAACTTAAACCTGATATATTCAGAACCAAAATGCACTGGAGGATGCATTCTGCAGCAAGTTACTGGGCTCAGGCTGGGGCAGGCCTCACTGTGCTAGGCATTAGGTTCAGCACTAGGTGAACAACGCCCAGAATCCTTGCCCTCACCAACCTTAAGACTAGCAGCTGGGGGTGCAGCTCAGTGGCAGAGCACTTGCCTAGCTCACACGGACCCCGGGCTCAGTCCCCAGCAGTGAAAAAGAAAAAGAATCTAGTATATGATTCTGGAAGCTTCTTTACTTGAAAGAGCTTGTTTGAGATGGGAAGGCTATACCTATGGCTGAGACTGGAAAAGAGGCCTATGCTTTTTGGCTTTATAAAAATACAATGCCAAGCCTGGTGGTGCTCACCTGTATTCCCAGTAGTTGGGAGGCTGAGACAGGAGGATAGCAGGTTCGAGACCAGCCTCAGCAACTTAGCAAAACTCAGCAACCTAGTGAGACCCTCTTTCTAAATAAAAAAATAAAAAGGGCTGGGGGTACAGCTTGGAGGTAAAATGCCCCTAGGTTCAATCCCCAGTACCACAAAATACACGCATACATACATACACACATAAATAAACAAATATCTGTCTGTCTGTCTATCTATCTATCTATCTATCATCTATCTATCATCTATCTGTCTGTGAACCTGAATTCCATGCTTCCTTATGCCTGTTTTTAAGAACTGGTTCTGTTGGGTTCTTAACAACACTGTGAACAGAAAGGTTGTTAAGAGTAACTGCCAAAAAGATGTCTGATTATAAGTTCCTCAAGGAAGGAAGAGGGCAGAAGCCTATCATGCTACTGTCTCCCCCACAGCTACCGACAAACATTCAATAAACGCTCGCTGAATAACAAACCACCTCATTGCATCCCGTTGTGGTGAAGAGGCAAAGCAGTATTTCAGATGCCTCGCACAGTTGGTTCTGACACAGCTGGAGGTCCTTTGTAAACAAACACTGGTCGCAACCTTAGTGCAGAGGGACTGAGTTTTAGGGCACATCGCTCTAGTTGAGCACCTTCATTTTATGGATGAGAAAACCTAGAGCCAGTGACAGATTATGGGGGCAGACCCGGGACAGGGAAGTCTCCTTACTTTGGGGCTCTGTGCATCCTATACTCTCTCCTCCTGCACCCCTCATCTATTCCCCCCTTGAACAGGACACCAGAGACATAATTTTAGTTGCATGCTAATTTTTGTTGGAACTCAATTTAAGTTCAGCATCTACTAGATAACAGAACTCCCTTATTGGCTAAGACTTCAAAAAACTTTGATGGGGTGTTAATTTACAATAAACATACTTTATATTGAAAGTACAGAAAGCAAACAATAGGGAACCCCGTTTACAAGATACTGAACATAGAAAATCTGTTTCCAAAGCCAGATAGTTGACCCCAATCAAAACACGCAGCGCATCACATACCGGCCGTCCATGAATGCTTTCATAATACAAGAGAGCTTTCTGCAGAGCCACTTTCTCATTAGCAATCTGGTCTTTGGTCATATCCTGTATAAACACAGGGATAAGAAATGAAAGGGGGAAAACATTTGTGAACATTCCAACTTTTTAATTTAAACAAACCTACTAAGGGAAGGTTGAAAAGAATCCTCATGCAACAGCTCTCCCTGGCTCTGTCCAAAGTTCACTTAGGAATGAGCTATTCCTGACCTCTTGCCAGAAACGTGGACAACACTGCAGAATCAACAAGACCTGGGTTTCCCACGTGGCAGCAAAGGTGTGTTGAGTACTGAGGACCACAGGGCTGTGAGGCACGTGAAGCTTAGCTTAATGACCCAAGCAATGGCTACACTTAGAGGTTACACAGTCCCTAAGGTTTGTCTACAATCTAACCTCAGAGAGCCATCAAACCTCCATAGGTTCATTCTGCAACATACACAACAGAGTTGTCTGCTTTTAATCTGTAGTAAAAACCAAAGTACCCCAGACAAAATACTCTGCAGTTGTTTCATCTGCTTCTCTACATGTGTGAGAGGTTTAAAAAAGTGTCACTTTCTGGGGGATTCATGGGACATCCCTGAGTTTCTACCATGCTGGCTGCAATAGCTTAGGATCAGCAGCTAGCTTGGGGCCACACACCTTAATGTCCTCGGGACGGCTGGTTTCCGCTCGCTTCTCCTGGAGCTTCCTCTGGATAGATTCCAGTGTGGCTTCCACGCTGGGCCTGATTGCTTTGTCCACCAGTTCCTGCTTCTTCTCCTCTTCTTTTTCCAGCTGGGAACCAAAGCTCTTGGGGAGCGTATTGCTTCGCTGCCGCATCCTGGGAGTTAGGTCCTCTTCAGATATCTTTAGTTTTGACTCTAGGTGGGGGGAGAGATATAGGAGAATTGATGCCTGCTGAACACAAATTATTTTTCTGTGATGTCAATAACTGCTTAGCCATGTCTTTTTTCCCCCTAGAGTATCTAATTATAATGTCAGTGAAAATCCCTGAGTCATTATGTAAAACCCGAAATAATGATAATGTCTTCCTGGATTATCTGGAATATTTCCCAAACCCTAATTCCTGAGAAAGTGTTATCTCTTTAACACCCAGGCTTAGGTACATCAGCCTGTTAGCTGTTCTCAGAATGGGGCACAAGTTTTCCCATGCTCGTTCCCCTACTGAGCAAAGATATGAACTAATCTAATGCCCAAATGCTGGCCAATTTTTTCTGGATGACTTGTATACCTCATTTTGAAATCACTTCACTTTGTACTGTATTTAGTTGTTTACATGATTATCTCCTACATGACAGCAAGCTATTCGAGGGAAAGGGGCAAAACCCTTTTTAGATTTACCTCTGTGTCTCCATGTCTTCTCCTATCATAGCAAATTAAGCCTTGTGTTAAACAGGTGCTTATGAAGTGTTGACTTGAAGCCATCACCTTTCTATTAGTGATTTGGGGAAGTGAAGAAATGCTACAGAATTTCTATATTAGCTGATCTGATTGTCCTGTGATCAAGACCATGGGAAAAAGTCAGCCTAAAGAATGGGGTGCGCCAGGAAGCAATCTCAGGACCCTGGGATACCCTGGCCATGTCACCTAGCATGGACAGAGAGGATGGATCTGGCCCCCAGCTTCTCATACAGAAGCTATGCCACAGACGCAGAACTTCACCTACCTTTAAGCTGTTTCCGGAATTTGGCAAGGTCATTCGTCCACTTCAGAACCTCTGGATTGGCTGCTTTGTCACTGTGGGAAGGCTGAGGAAAGGAAGGGTAGAGTGAATGTTTCAGAACTGGGGCAGGGAACAGCTGTCCCATTTGATGATCATTTTCATTTTAAACAGGAAGGCAGAGTTGAGTCCCATCAGAATAAGAAATTAGTCATGATTCACCAGAGCAAACTGACAGATGTAATTCCATCATCCTTCCTTCTATCTGGTTAATTTTGAAGCTTTCGATTCCTTAGAGGCAAAATTATAATCATGGACTCCTGTGAGGTCCGTGGCCCACTTTCCATTACACAGAGGGTCAATGTATAAGGCCAAGGGAGCAGAAAACAGAGGAATCTATGATTACCCTGCAGCCGCCATGACAAATGCCTGTCTGTCCTCCTAGGAGACACGAAGACAGAACTGACTGAGAGTAGAATGAGCTCAGTACTAATGAAATTTTAGAAAATGATGTTGAATGAAATTATAGCTGAACAAAAGATTTTATTCAATGCTTTTTCTCATTTGTGCCCACTGATAAATTTATAAAATGTAGACTTAATCTTTCAATTTTTTTTACGTGGATACGCTTCTGCAAGAAAAATGGTGATATGTGATGGTTGGGGTTTGTCAGGGTTTACTATCCAGTGTTTATTGTCTTTTTGAGATTCCCTAGAAATTTCCCTGACTTATCACTCCTCTGAGCTGCTGACACCATGGCACGTCAGGGGAGAGGAGACGAAGGGACTCCGTGGGGGCACTTACTCTATACTTCCTCTCTTCTTCAAATCTGTCCTCAAACTTTCGGATCTTCTTTTTAAGGCTCTGAATCCTTCGTGTGAGCTGGGCAGGTGTCAGGTCCTCTTGCTCATCATCGTAGGACCCCAGAGAGGAGCTCCGCCGCCTGTGAGGGGCAGGACTGGGGTCAGTTCTTCCCCCATCTCCCCAGTAGACTGCTGGGAGGGGCCTTGGGAATGTGGGATGCTGTGTGGCACAGAGGAGAAGCCAAACAGCCTCTGTGCCCTTGGACAAAAAGGAAACTAATGGATTCATTTTGTGACTTTGAGCTCTGTACGGCCCACCTATTAAGTGGGTCTGACCTTCTCACTTGTATTTACGATTAGCCAAGGCAGACTCAACCATCTGCTGTGGGCCTAAAAGTTAAATGTGAGAGAGCCTTGGAAAGGAAATGCTAATGGTGGAGAACTTCAAATACATTTCTCCACAGACTTGCAACTTCTTTTTTTGTTGTTGTTTTGGGGACTGGGGATTGAACCCAGGGGCATTCTACCTTTGAGTTACATCCCCAGCCCTTTTTTTAAATTTTTTATTTTGAAACAGGATCTCACTAAATTGCTAAGGCTGGCCTGAGGTCTCCTGTCTTGGCTTCCCAAGTACTGGGATTACAAGTGTGTGCCACCACACTTAGCATGGAACTTAATTCTCTAAAAAAGTGCTAATCACCGGCACCATAGCTATCTTTTTCAGTGTTGTGGGGAAGATGCACGTGTTTATCAGCAACACAGAAAACCTACCTCATGAAAGAATGGGAATTTGGGGGGGAAGGAGGCACTTCCGTGTCATCCAGGTATTGCCTGCTCTGCCCATAAGCGTAGAAGCGAGGAGACAACATGGGGTCACTGTCCTCATCCAGAAGCTGGTGAATCAGGCGCCCGGCCTGCGGGGACAGGCGGGCTTCGTCAGTGTCCACGCTCTCCCGCTGCCAGGAGGAGAAAGTCGGGACAGGCTCTGGAAAACAATGGTGGTGAGAGGTCAACATCGTTCTGAGTGCAGGGTCTTTCCCAAGTTTCCCGAAGGCTCTAGAAAGGCACCCACTGAATTGACAGCTTCCTAGGTCTTGACAGCTTCCTAGGTCTAAGATCTCGACGACAGACACTATGGCCAATTGAAATCCCCACTAGAATCGACAGCCATCATCTACTTTTCATCTCCATTTTCACTTGCCTTCATCAAAGAATTTGCTAGGGCTTCCGTGAGGACAGCCGCGAAGAGCCCCAGGGGTGTACTTTCACCTTCCTAGCAGGTCAGGGGGGAGAGCTCTTCCATGTGAGGGCACCCGGGGAAAGAAAAGCAAGTGCACCAGGGAGGGAAGTGTTTGCACCACGGCTATACATCCTGCACCGAAGCAGTCACGGAATCACATTGGCCTTGCGTGAGCCTGTGCATGGAGGGGCTCACAACCTCTGTTTAGTCACGCAGTGAACTGTGCTGTGCTTCTGCTCAGAGTGTGGGATTAGCACTCTATGATACATGCTCCACACTATGCTTAGAGGGAGAAGCATACATAAATTAGTCATAAGAGAAAAAAAAATAAAGAACGCTTCACAGAGGATAAACCAGCACAAACTATTTTTAGACAATCTTCAAGGAAAAAAAAACCATACTCAGCACAAAATCCTGATCTGTCGTTTTGGGAAGAAGTGGGAGATGTTCATTTCTACTTACTGCAAGATCCACCTCAATGTATTCCTTTCCTTACTAAAAGTCCCACCTAAAATAATTTATAGATAGATTTCAGATGACAGATTTCATTTATAATATTCTGCATTAAAAATAGTTGTGCTTTAAAGTCATTTGTGGATTAGTGATTGACATAAGGATGGAATTTGCCCCAATCTTAAACTTCTGGATTCCTAGAGTTTGAATCATGAAACAGGGAGCTGCTCCTTTAGCTAAGAGTCTATAAAATGTAAAGAAAATCTGAAGCTGAATATGCATAAGTGCATATTCATCTAAAAAAGATCATATCATAATCACAGAAAGTTAGTGCTGCTGTAGCTTCATTCACAATCCAATCTTGCACATCGGAGTCACACGGAGAAACTTAAGTAACCACCAGTACCAAGGGCCTCAAGCCACCCAGTTCACCGAAATATTTAGGTGAGGGCCCAGACAGACTTGTAAAACCACTGATCCAACCTGGCAGAATATAGATAAAGAAACGGAAACTTAAAGAAGTTAACAGCAAACACCTAATCAATGACAAGACTTGGTTCTGGAAATGAAGTCTGCTGACTTCCAGGTCAGCCCTTCCATTTAGAATGTTCCAGGGCATCAATGACACTGAACTGCCTCAAAGTTTTGAAGTCCCTACAGTGTAATAGGGAAGATAAGCACATTAATTAAAACAAAACAACAAAACAAAAACTTCATATGGAATGAAGTCCACAGATTTTTCAAATTTAAAGAGCTGCAAATTATCTGGCAACACAGATAATATAAATATTTCCCCCCAAATGAAAGCAGCATTCAAAACAGATGATTCTTATCAAGTGAGCCTCAAAACATGTGGGACGGCAGGAGCTGTGGTGCATGTCTGTAATCTAGTGGCTTGGGAGGCTGAAGCAGGAAGATGAAAAGTTTGAGACCTGCCTGGGCATCATAGCGAGACCCTGTCTCCAAAAAATCCCACCATGGTGATGCACGCTTGTAATCCCAGTACTTGGGAGGCTGAAACCATAGGATCTGGGTTCATGGCCAGCCTCAGCTACTTAGTGAGGCCCTCTGCAACTTAGTGAGACCCTGTTTCAAAATAAAGAATAAAAAATAGGGCTGGGGGTGTAGCTTGGAGGCAGAATGCCCCTGGGTCCCATCTCCAGTCCCCTCCCCCAAAACAGCCAGATGTGGTGGTGCACGCTTGTAATCTTTGTACTTGGGAGGCTAAGACAGGAGGATCGCAGGTTTGCAGGCAGCCTCAGCTATTTAGTGAGGCCTTCTGCAACTTAATGAGACCCTGTTTCAAAATAAAGAATAAAAAGAGGGCTGGGGGTGTAGCTTGGAGGTAGGATGCCTCTGGGTTCAATCCCCAGTACTGCAAAAAAAAAAAAAAAGGCTGGGAATGTAGCTCAGTGGTGGAGTACCCCTGGTTCACTCCCCAGTACTGGAGGAGGGGTGGGGAAGGGGGAGAATCTGTTGGTAGGTATACTTGGCTAAGGCTGGAGACAAGTGGGAGGTGTCTCACCATTTGCAGTGTCAGTCTGATCCTGCTAAGTAGTCCAGCTCAGATATGAGCAGCTCAGATCTGCCAACATAAAACGGTGTAAAGTGGTCTGGGAGGTGAGTAAGGAGAAGGTGAGTGGGAAATAATCCTTCGGAAAAAAGTAAATAAAAAATTTCCTGTGACGCTGCAGAAAATGGAACTCTTCAACTGGCCAGATCATATCTCCTATTCCATAAGACAGCAGTCATTTCCTGTGAGGGCTAATCCCCAGTGAGCAGGGACAGGGAAAGGGTTAAGATGGCTGGAACAGCAATGTAGCTGCAATAACCTAAGCTAGTCCAAGCAGCAGAGCAGCAAAACAACGGGGGAAGGGCGCACGCTGTGTGGGGACAGAGGGCTTTGGCAAAACAAAGTCTGGTGTTGATATTGGCACATGGGAGTGCTGGTTGGTTGACATTTCGACTCATCAGAAAAACAGTTTGAAAAGGTATTACCTTAGATCACAAAGCCCTCTAATTTGTCTGAATCTAGCAGAATATGTCTTTTAACATGTTGCCGCCAATTTTTAAGTTTTCAACCATCTGGCCTCTGGGTATAAAACATTTTGTAAAAAGAATATCCATTAACCAAATATGTCTTCCCCAAATACATACATTGTGGTCTTGAATTCACTATAAATACTAATCATGGAATTGAATTATGACTGATGCTTGGCGGCTAACATGGGGCCACCTATCAGTTTTCTTGTTTGTTAACACAGCTTTATTTTGTGGCTCCATTCTTGAATAATCACTTCAATGACAGAAAGGACAAGCATGTCCTTTTCAGATGTCACCAGTGGTATACGGGAAATTCCAGTCCTATGGGTGACATTTTTTTTTATTAAAGCATCTAGGTGAGGCAAGTGAATTCACTTATTTAAAAATGAGAAATGTAAAGCCATCATAAATTTCAACTTTAGCCAATTATAAAGGAATGTTTCATTATTAGTCTGCACATAGAAGTGAAGTTTCTCACTTATGCCATATAAAATGCTTATATCTCCCTCCCTTCCTCCCTCCTTCTTTCTTTCTTTCTTTCTTCTATGCTGAGGATTGAACCCACGGGAACTCTACTTCCAGGCTACACCCCCAGCCCCTTTTTTATTTTAGATTTTGAAACAGGGTCTCACTATGTTGCTGAGGCTGGCCTCCAACCCACGATCCTGTCTCAGCCTCTCGAGTACTGGGATTATAGGCATGTGCCACTGTGCCCAACTGGTTTTTCTCTCTTTTCTCCCTTTTCTGTTATTCTTCTAGATAGTCTTATAATGTAAGGATCCTATTTTTAAAAAGTTGTACAATGACATGTAATATATAGTTCAAGATAACTAAAGAATCAATAAGAACAACTGTTCCCACATTTTAGTTTGAAATGATCTAAAAACACAAGGCTATCTCATGTTTTGATAGTTAGTATTCAACTGGAAAAACAAAATTTTAATAAGAAATGTGGACCATAATATGTCCAACTGCATGACCTGCCCAGAGAGCCAGTTTTGAGGATGTATTCACTGACCATTCTCAATTGCTAGTTTGAGAAATATTTTCTGTTTTAACCATAATTCTAGAGCAATGGAAGAGCCAGGGTTATTGTAGAAAAAAAAGGGAAAACAGAAAAGATTTGAGGCTTCCAATTAGATTTTCATCCTAAAGCTCCATACATAAAATAAGTGCACTTTCATATCTAGACAAGAATTCCTTGGATATAGTGATTTTGCTTTTAGTCATGTGTCTTATCACAATGAACTCTGGATGTAATTATGACACATTTGTCCACTGAAAATTAATCCACACAGGTCAGCTGACACCACAAGCAGGTCAGAAATAACAGAGATAAAAGCTGTATTCTTGTTACCTAAGTCATAAAAAAAGAATATATGGGTCCTTGGGGAGTTTCAGTTTGGACACTCTAGTGCACATGGAAATGAAGGGAATTCATTGAAGGAAGAGGGAACACCTCTCTGGTGCTGATGTAGTCAATGGGACATACCTACTTTCTATTTAACTGGTTGGGTCCACTTACTTATAAAAGATGATTTATTTCTAAGAAATCAGTGATAAATTTCTAAGAAATCTGCACAGAATTAAGGGAGCTGATGTTTTCCATGTTTCATTTTCAACTATGTTATTTGAAACTACTACTGCTTGGCATGACATCATGACTACTTTTCTTCTCAGTTGTACCGGGAGGTAAATGCACATCCCAAACACAGAAGAATGTAAGCCCTAATAGGGAAGCTCCCTACTGGGGAACCCTTTCATAAAAGTTTTTCTTGGTGTTTTGACATCCAACCTTAGAATAATGGTAGTCCTATTAAATTGATCAAATAGTCTTGTAAACTTCCAGATTTAGCAGGAACTTTAGCAGTCATCTTTATCAATTACAAATTTCTCTTTTTGGAGAGCAGTATTGGGGATTGAACCAGGGCCTCATGAATGCTAGGCAAGTGCCCTACCACTGAGCTACATCCCCAAACCTCAATTACAAATTTAATCCTTAAATTTCATATATCTGGCCAGATATGGTGGCGCCTGCCTGTAATCCCAGTACTTGTGAGGCTGAGACAGGAAGATCACAGGTTCGAGGTCAGCCTCAGCAACTTAGTGAGGTTTTCAGCAACTCAGTGAGACCCTGTTTCAAAATAAAAAATAAAAAGGCCTGGGGGTGTAGCTACGAGGTAGTATGCCCCTGGGTTTAATCCCCAGTGCTACACATACACACCCCCCCACACAAAAATTCATATATCTGCTTTGCTCCAATCTGCAAAGTTAATGAAGCAGGTCACCAATCACTCTGCTTAAATCATTGATAAATGTGCAGAGGAGAACATGGCTGAGAATTTCCCCATTTGAGTTGACTTTGATCCATTTATCTGCACATTTAAGCACAGTTGCTTAATCGTTACTAATTCACTATCCTACCTGTCATCTATCCCTTGCACATCTCTGACAAACCTATCATCAAGGCCCTGTCAGAGGCCCAGCTGGAGTCTTTTCAAATGCTGTATTCCCAATCCAGAGTCCAGCAACACCAGCAAAGAAGGAAAGGAGGTTTGGGTGCAGTGGTGAGTCCGTAGTAAATCCACAGAGAACTTACTGGTTGCTCTTCTGTGTTCAGAGTCATCCATGGTCATTAGGTAAAACTGGACTCTGGTTTCAAAGAAGGCAAACTTAAGCTGATTTTTCCTTCAACTATCCTTGGAAGTATTTATGGAAGATAATAACAACATTCACACGGCCCCTACCATGTGCCCACACTGTGCTGAGCACTTTGCATATTTTAGCTCTTTTAATCCTAGCAATCATAGACATACTATATCTATGATTCATTAGTATCTGCTGTTGTTATACCTATTTCAAGATGAGGAAGTGGCAAAATGGAGACAAGTTTGCCAAGGTGCTCACAGAGCTGGTGAAGTGGCAGAGTCAGGATTTGGACCCAGGACTCTGGTTCATAACCACCCTGGTCAACTGCTTGACATGACACCTAACTGGCATTGCTTAGGAAGAGGTATCAAGGGGAAGTCAGGAGGCTCTGTTACTTGGAATCTTCATTTTGCCTATTAGGGGCTCAATTCTCCTATCTATATGATGGAAAGGTTCACTGGGGAGACCTTTAAAGATCCTTTGCTGCTTTAAGATTCTTCTCAAGAATTTCTATAAGCAGTAACTGACTAGTAAGATATATGAAGTTACTGTCTATAAGCAGTAACTGACTAGTAAGATAAATGAAGTATTTTACGACCTTTAAAAATACCTTTACAAACTTAATTTCACAAGGAATTGAATGTTGTAGCTGAGTGTTTAAACTCCAGTACTTCCACAAATAGTATCCCAAATCAACAGCTCTGAGAATTGGATGCGTGGGATATTCTAAATTATGCAACTCTGAAGGGTTTTCAATAACAAAGAACAGTAACTTTGGAAAGCAGGAACCCTAATAATGTAGCCAGATCAAATAATGTGCCCTAAAACATAATTGCCTATAGAGATTAAAAGATAAAGCATGGGTAGTTATCTGCCAATAAGCATGATTAGACTCACCATACATTTGCCTTTCAAGGGTTCTACTTTCTATAGCCTGTGGAATCCACTTATTAGCTTCATTCTCCTTTTTGCTTCCTTGATGCAAAACCCCAGAAAGCAAAGCACATCATTGCCATCTGGGCGCACACACTGCAGGACTCCCACCAGCAGACTGTCCACTGAGCACTGCTCACTGAGTCCCCATTCCCCATCAGTGAGAGAGTATGAGCTATGGTGTGGGCACCAGGAGCAAGCAAGCACACCCCAGAGGGGGCCACACGGTGGTTTTCAGAATGGCGATGGAGGACACACATGGACACTGGTGCGTGTTTTGGGGTGATTATTTCTTCCACTTTCTTACTTTGTGGCAGTGGTTTCACAGGCCCAGCTTAAAGTGGTGCAAGGCTGATTCCCTACTGGGAAGCTACCATTTTGTTTGTTTCTTACTAAAACTATAAAAAAGGTGCTACTTTAACAATCAAACTTACTGGTCTCATTTATCTACCTTTATACAGAAATCCCTTTATTTCAACTATACTCATGGGTATGTTCTTATTATAATGAGACTTGCAGCTAAAATAAACATATAATTTTAAAAAGGTCTCTGAGAGCAGTAATCAAATGATCGAAATGGCCTTGGAATAAATCCATGTAGATTTTTAAGATACGCAAGTTCAACAACAAATGCAGTAGCTGCCAAATAAAATAAAACAAAAAGCCATAGCAAGCTATTTCATAAATTACATGGATAACACAATTCATATTCCCAAGTCTATTTGGAATGAAAGGTATTTTTTCCCAGTAACACTTAAAGTAACTTCTATCTAGAATTCCAAAATAAAATGTTGGCTTCTTTATATTATTTATCTGCAAAAGAGCTCTTTAAGAAAACAATTAATTGGCTTTCAACCACTCTGGAGAGAATTTTTAGCTTTATATTAGCCCCTTTAAGTGTGCTAGGAGAGATAATAAATTTATGATTAACCAAGAAAAAATAATCAAACTGAATCCATTTCAGGAGGAGGAGGAGAATATGGCTAATTTGATTTCTGACCTCAAATTCAAGTTTTTATCTAGAGCTCTGTGGCATACCATTATCACTAAAACCCAAACATAACATTTATTTTGATTATTGCCTTTTTTTCTTTCTTTCATTCGGGCAACTGTGACTACTATGAGACTCTCTAGGGGCGGGGGTGCGGAAAAGCAGGTTGTTTTCTATGTATGAATTAAAACACATGATTATTTTAAAGTAAACAAAACGAAACAAGAACCAAACAGTACCCAGGAATATATCACTTAAAACAAAACAACCATCCATTTTTATGCGCAGTATTGTGAGCTGGGAAAGAGCTGGCAAAATCTCTGATCCACTGCCTAATTATATGGAAAGAACTAGAACAGGTTTCTTAGATTACAGGAAGGAAAACTAGAATAAAAATAGTCTGTCTGTTCTCACTACAGCCCTGGCTGTCAGGAGCACAACAGGGCTACTCTTTTTCACCTTGTGATCTTTTCAGATTGCCTTCTGATCCTTCCTCTAAGATGATCAACATAAGCAGTAGTTCTTGTTTAAAAAATAAGAAAGAAAAGCAAAGAAAACAACAACAAAAAAAGGCAGAGGTAGAAGACAAGGAATTCCACTAATTTTCCATAGCTGTGATGCTCTGCTAAGTCATTGTGTTAAGTCATGCTTCTGTACTAAAATCAGGAGCATGATTTCTCCCTGGTTGTCATGGTATAGAGGCAGACTGGCATATATTTTAGATGCACACTGATACGTGTTTGGATGCAGACATAGGGATAATGAAAGAATAAACAGCTTGATAAAATTGCTGCAATGTCCATCCTGGGATACAATTTTGAAAAACCTACCCTCGAAGTAAATTCCTAACATTTGCACCACAAGCCTCCAGAAAAACCTATTTAAAACACAGCATTGCAGGTTTGTATTAAGAAATACTTTTATTCAGTACTCTCTTTGATAAGCCAATCCCTCAAGTTTGTTAACCTGCAGTTCAAAAAAAATTGGATTCATAAAAATAAGCATAGAAGTAAAGCAAAGCAAAACCTCTTTTTGAAAAAAAGGAAGATTTAATGAAGGTGGCCCCTGGCTGGCATGTAGTAGGGAGAAGGTCAGGGGTAGTCAAAGAGGAAACCTGGTAGTACTCTGCTGGGTACTACCAGGAGGAAAAGACACACACCTATCAGTACACCTGGTGAGCTAAAAACAAAACAAAACAAAACAAAAAGACTGCGAGGGAGGTGGCACTAGGATAGACGGCAAGCACGCTTTCTTTCTTAGACTGCCACTACCCTTGGCAGCATTGAAAGTGACACATTGCTATGCCAGGTGAGGGATTTTTGGTCATTCAGAAACACTGCTACTTCTGCATACAGAGCTCCTCTCACTCTACCCACACATGCACGCGGCCCCCTGCCTCTCCCGTGCTTATCTGTATATGCTTTTCCAGTGTCAAATCAGCCAACTGCCGACGATCACCTACCTTCCCAGCTCTTCTCATCACACAATGCCGTCAGGTCCAATGCGGGCACCTCTGAGACAAAGCTCTCTTGCTGGTCATCGGCATCTTGATTCCTCTGCTGCTTGGGGTCAGGTATGCCGGGATGCTCCTGGATCTTCATTGTGGGGCTCTGCAATAACAGCACAATGTCCCCCAATGGCTACTGTTCACCAAAACCCAAAAATGTCTGCAGCAATTCCCCTCCTTCTGGATGAGACCTCCCAAGCCACAGCTGCGAATGCATCCAGCACAGCAATCAAAACCATGGCTGGCTGTCCCCCGGATCCTAGCTGGCTACTCCCATGCAAAAAGCCACTGTCCATCTACGCTCCTTTAACTTTTCTTCGGTGAGAGAGACAAGACGATTTCCTCCGGCTGCTCTGCTCCTGCTCGTGCTGATAACGGCAGGCAGCTAACAGTCTGGATGATTACTGATTGGGGCCAGGAACGAGGGAAAGGAGTTTGTGTTTCCTTAAAGGAGTACCGTTCTCCAGACTGCAAACAACAACAAAAAGCCCGCTGCTGCTGTTGCTAAGGCTGGAGTAGCAACGCGGTGTCTTTTGCACACAGACTTCTTTGCCCCTTAGGTAAACAGTCCCACAAGGGCAGGAGCAGGGGCTGGGGACACAGACCAACACTCCCTTGCCGCCCGCAGGCATAGATCAATTAAACGGGGCAGGCTGCACATTCCCAGATTTCCTGTGGCTGTTTTCTCTCAGAGTATGGGGAGAGCAGACTATTTATGGAGGAGCTTGGGTATTAAAGCATTGTTGCGCAAATTCAAACAGCGCAGGAGTTTGGCATCTCATCTCATCTAGCAGTAAGTAACAGAGAGTCTGGAAATGAGCCAAAATTACACAGGGAGCATGACTTTTTTTTTTCCCCCTTCAGTGAAAAGCCAAGAGCTGGCAAGTCGGCGATGCATAATTTATATCTTACAAATATGCAACTGTCACTTGTTTTTCTACTATTCATCTCCTCTGAATACTAAATACTTGGCCACACTTGGTTTTGCTCATTGGTGGTGGCACCTCCACCAGGCCAGGACATCCGAGGGAAGGGAAAACCATCCCCAAGAGGCTGATGTTCAAGACAAGTGATTGTGTGTTTTAAAAAAGTGGCACTGAAATTAATTCCATTGCATGGAAATTCCCTTTTTACCTTGCTCTTTTGAAAACCAAGCTGTTGCCGCTCTTCCCGCTCTCACAAAATTATAAACAAATGTGTTTATTAGAGTGTTTACTCACAAATGTATTTCTCAAGTAGCAGAGATCTGTACAAAATATTTTCTTTGGGAGTAGATGGAAATTTATTTTAGCAACTATACTATCATTAGTTGAAAAAAACTCAGGACATCTGGAAATCATAAGTGAATTCATTAATGTAGGAGAAATGTTCTTGTGCTTAAAATAAAGCACTATTTAAGACTTCCAGCTACTTTTAATAGCAATCCAACCCACTTTGGAATCATCAGGGGAATAGATAGGGCTTTTACTATACTTCCATGAAACGATGCAGGAGGATGGGTATTTTTTTCACATTTGAGATAAAATGAAACATTGTCAATCTGGTCACGAGGAGCTACTAAAGTAGATGGAAATGCCGAGTAAGTGTGGGGTTTAAAGACACCTAAAGACACAGTTTGTCTATTGGAAAAGGAAAACAGAGGGCGTATTTATGTCACAAAAATTATTTGTCCTTTGAGCTGAATCCTAAGTAGACCAGGGTTGAATGCTCAAATCTGGTGCTTAGCTTTTTAAAAGCTACAGGGTCAGTCACCAATCATGTGTGAGTGTGTGTGTGTGTGTGAGAGAGTGAGAGAGAGAGAGAGAGAGAGAAAGAGAGAAAAAATGCATATAGTAAATACATATTTTTCAACCCTTCTGAAAAAATGTGTATAAACTTTCCTATTTGCTATACTTTTGTTTTCTCCTTATCTTCACTGCCCCAGTTGAACCTTAAAAAAAAGTGCATCTTAATCCTTGCTTCAAACTCTGCTTCCTGGGAAATCCAGTCAAAACTAGAGCCCTATATATAGGTTAAAATGACTAAGAAAGAACTCTTCCTGCATAAGGCTTATTACATTCAGAGACATCAAAAAAGGGAAGAATACAAGAAATATGACTTCATTTTTAAAGTATGGCATTTCCTGCATGAGGACCATACAAATCAAGTCACTTAAACTGAAATGCCACAGGAAGGACATGGGGACACGACGCAGATGCTGCCCAAGGGCCACCCGGGTCTGAAGCAGGACTCTGATGCTTGCTAGCTTGGTGTTCTGGCTGTTGTGCATCCCTTCCCTGACCCTCCATCTCTTAATCTGTCAAATGGCATTAATGAGCTGGGCGTAGTGGCGCACACCTGTAATCCCAGTACTTGGGAGGCTGAGGCAGGAAGATAGCAAGCTCAAGGCCAGCCACAGCAACTTAGTGAGACCGTGTTTTAAAATAAAAAAATAAGACGGGCTGGGGGTATATCTCAGAAGTAGAACACCCCTGGGTTCAATCCCCAATACCATAAAAAAAGGCATTAATGATACCAATGTTGCAAAGTCCTTGTGAAGACCCGAGAGGAGGTGAGCAAGGCCATGGCCTGGTGCTGGAGCATGAGACGCACAGGAGCTCCCATTCTTCCTGTCATTACGTGACACCATATGAAGATGAATGAGTAGGACGCTGCTGGGCCCCAGCACTGCTAGAGAGAGGAGTGGGAGACGAGGCGCATACCACTGGACATGCAGTGAAGTGTGCCACGATGAAGCATGGAACGGTATGTTCAAGGCATCATGGGAAAAGATCAGCAAACAGAACCCCTAGTGTGTCTGCCACGAAGCAACCACATCTTTGAGACTTGGAGGTGGACGGCTGTGGAGGAGGGCCTTCACACAGGAGGTGGCAGGAAGGACACCTGTGAAGACAGGCTCCAGGGCGTGTCCCCTTGGTCATGGCTGGGAAGGGGGGATACAGGTGACCAGGGCACGGGCTAAGCAGATGCAGGACTGGGAAAGGTCTTGCATGCTGGGTTAAGCATTGCATTGTTATACACTGCAAAAATACATAATATACAGTCAGGCGTGGTGGCACACACCTGTAATCCCAGCACTTGAGGGGCTGAGACAGGTGGATCGCAGGTTTACAGCAAACCTAGGCAATTTAGTGAGGCCCTCTGCAACTTAGTGAGACCCTGTTTCAAAATAAAAAAATAAAATAGGGCTGGGGGTGTAGCTCAGACATAGAAGGCCCCTAACTTCAATCCCCAGTACCACAAAACAAAAACAAACAAAAATACATAATATACAATAGTGCTGCCCATTATATGTCAAGTAATAGAGATAAAAACCTAAAATTTATTAATTCATTCAGGAACCTAATTCTCTAGGTTCCACAGGGAAATGGAGATTTTGAACCCAGACAGGTGGGTGAATTTTGCAAGGACATAATTGCATTTAAATTGGTCAAAAATGCTTTTAGAATTCTAGGGTATATTTCTAGGTATATTTAGAAACATACCCTAGAATTCTAAAAGCAAATTCCATAAGCAAAGAGAACCCTACATTAACTTGTCAGTAACACTCTTGACCAGGTTGAGATGCTCGATGCCCATTCTCTCAGTGAGGAGAGTCAAGCTCTGCTCAGGAGCGGGCTGTGTGGTCTTAGGTGACCTGGTCAACACCCTGGGCATCTTAGGAAACAGTCCCTGGAGAAGGAATGCCGCAGAAAGGTCTTCAGAACGATCAGCCATATGAAAGAGTAAAACATAATGGATCATGAAGAAAACTGATTACTCTATGAAATGAAATGAGAATTATAATGCATGGCTATAATTACTACAGTACTCTGTGGCAGGACACTAATAAAGTTGCTTTTTTTTTGAGCTAGGATGTTGTGATACCATAATTAGAGCATGCTTTTTTTCCCCAGTCTTTCAAGGTCAAATGCAAATTCACCACTGGTCTCACTTGTAATAATTGTAATGTTTCCTGCCTTTGGCTACAACATAAACCTGACAGAATACTGTCTGCTTAGGCAATAATTTAGACTTTACCTTATTTGTGATTACTATGGAGATTGGTATAGCTACAAGGTCTAAGTTTACTGTCTTATTTAAATTTTATGTATTTGAATGATTTTTTATACTAACTTTTCCCAAAATAAAGTTTACTATGAAACAACAACAACAAAAAGATTTCTGAGTGTCTACTTTGTGCTAGACAGTTCTTTAGACACTGAGGAAACTACAGTGGAAAAAAATCTCTGTCCTAGTAAGTCTTTTTTTATTGGCTTTTTGTGGTACTAGGGATTGAATACAGGAGTGCTCTACCACTGAGCTACACTCCCAGTCCTCTTTATTTATTTATTTTTATTTTTATTTTTTTTGCGGTACCAGGGATTGAACCCAGGGGCATTCTACCTCCGAGCTACATCCCCGGCCCTATTTTTTATACTTTATTTTGAAACCGGGTCTCACAAAGTTGCAGAGGGGCCTCACTAGGTAGAGAGAGAGAGAGAGAGAGAGAGAGAGAGAGAGAGAGAG